>VXBT01005824.1:164278-342319 GCA_013400235.1 Oriolus oriolus | reverse complement strand
TTTTTTTTTTTTTTTTTTTTCCAGCTGAAGAGATGAAAAAGCAACTACAGGGAACACAAGGTTTAATAAATACCAAGAGGAAGCTATCCAGCCTTAGGTCAATTTGTTGACATCTTTGTTTCTACTTCTCACTCTTTTGCTTTAGTAATTGCACATTTTATCTGTGCTTAATTCCTTTATTGCCTAGTTACCATCAAAGATTATCATATAAACCAGAGAAAGGGGAAAACAACATGCCTGTCTGCCCCTGCTCCCACAACAAAAAAAAAGCCTCCAAGCCACTGAAAAACCTACCATATTTTTCAGTGTACAGAAGATTATATCAGCTAGGAATTACCTAAAACCTTGTAGTAAATAGACTACCTGGCAATATTTTAATTAAAAATATCCCTACCAAGCACATAGTACGCTTCACAAAAAAGATTATCTTGGCCTCTGCAATGTCAGTTTTGTGTATTTGAGCTATAACCTGACATTAGCACTGGACTACACAGCACAGCCTTTGAAAGCAAAAGTAAACACAACAGCTTTTTATTTTAATCATCATTATTCTGAAAAAATGAAAATGAAGACTGTCCAAAAACTTATTTGCTGTAGCCTAATATGTCACAGCAAATAAAGAACAAGTGACTAACCACTTGTCTATAATCAATTAAAAAAGAGCCACAAAATGAAAAAGATTGTTAAATCTTCAATTTAAATAAAAAGTTAAGTAATCCAAGTTGCATTTGTAGTGGCATTATAGTGCCAAGGAATCACAGATGTCCAATAAAAATGATCAAGTTCATGTAATACACCATATGTGAACACCTCCATCCTTACTATAAATCATCAGTTTTATTGTTCTAGAAGTTCTGAACTGAATATATTTATCCTTAATATCAGTGTGAAAGAATTCTAATAAATATATAAAAACAATTTTAGTGGGAGTTTTGAGGTTCTTTTGGTTTGTTGGTTAGTTGGTTTTCTTAACCTCAGCACTGTAGTTCTAATACCACAGAATTTCAAAGTGGCTGTTATTCCTGAGAGAAGTCTTCCTTTAGATTCCAGCCACAAGTGGGATCAGACAAAATTCAAAGTCACATCAAAAGCAACAAACCAAAAGGCAAGGAATGAGATGCCTTTTTTTAGGACACACTAAATATTTTCAAGCAGCCGTTCCACTGGCGATGACTTTGTGTTAGTGGCTACAAAGACACATTGCTTAGATCACCGGAGGCTGACAGATTTCACATTTCTTCTTTTTCTATGAAGAAAGCTTGTCAAGAATTTTTGAAAAACTATTTCTGTTTCAGGGGCAGTTGCTATCAAACTAGTTGCAAATTTTGCCATGCATTCATGTTTTTGGTTAAGTTCAAATTTTAAAAATCTCCTAGTAACATTTGGAAATATGGCTCTTCACATTAATTTGTATCAGATAACTTACATGCTTAGTCAGTATTTGTGCAGAATCAAAAAGAGTACACTGCTGTTTCTAACCATATTTCAAAATGATGTCATAAGTATTTTGAGGATTTTTTGGTCTTTACAGTAAGTTATGTTGTGCAGGAAAACAACATTACTGAATAGAAATGGAAAAGGAATATAGGGAAAAAGTGGACAGAGAAAAGCTGAGATATATTAAAAAAAGTCAAGAGAGTAGGCAGAAAATTAATACATGTAATTTGAAAAAAAAATGGGAACACGATAAGTGAAAATTCAGAGACAAAAGAACCCAGGAAATGAGATGACATATTTTTAGCAAGTCCAAATATTATCTGCACTAATGAGCACTAGAAAGAAAAAAGTTTAACCGAGTTTCTTGAAAATGGGAGAAAACTCAGAGAATGGGACTGCAAGGAAACCAACAGAAAAGTTTAGCAACTGAAGACCAGAGCCAGTCTAAATGCTTTTATATAATGTACTGTACCCCCTGCAGTCACAAGGAAAAGGGAGGTAGTTGTAGTGAGTGAAGGATATGGATAATACTTTATATAATTCCTTAAATGATTCTTTTATACCATGAAGGTTTATTTCTGAAGTCAGTATAACAGTACTTGTAGTTATATTTATGTAAAGTGATGGAGCAAATACTTGTCTGCTCGGCTGTTACTCCTAGGTTGAACCATTTTTGATGTCGCTACTGAATCTGCCTAATAGGATGAAACATGCAAGGAACAGGGACATACCATCACTACTCCATAAGAAGCCACTAAAAAATTACTCAATTTGACTTCTGTTAGGAAGTGAGATGACCTTGGCTCAGACTGGTCCTTTAAGGTGGAAGGAAGTTCAGTAAATTAATACTGATATAACCTCCAAAACTAAATTTTAGGAGCTCTGAGATAGTACAGAATATCATTTTAATGTCAGTTGTAACTCTAAATGAGTGTTTTTAATGAGAAGATGGTCAGAAACCATGCATAACCTCTGGCAACATGGAAAGGGATTTCTTAATCCACAATCTGCTTTCTAGTTGATTGGCAGCACAAAATGCAAGAGAAGAAAAAGTAAATTCCAACCCATTCATGCCAGAGATTTAAAAAAGAACAATTCAAACCTGCTCCTTTCCACAACACACTCATCAATTTTGATGACTATTATGATCATATACAGTTTTAAATATTCAAATTAATTCTGCTAGTTATGTGACATCACTGGGATATGATCAATTAGCCTTCAGCATGCCTTCAGCACTTCTCTTTGGACTTGTGGATTACTTTATAATTATCAGCTCTGCTATTTGCTGCTCCCAGACACGGGAAAAAGCCACGGTTGCTCATTATAAAACATGTGCAGTGGATCTTTCTTAAGTGGAAGATCTTTCAGGAAAAAATAGTGCCTCAGTGCTGCTGGTTCCTTTTATAGATTCACTCCACGTGATTTCTACAGTGGATGAAGGATGTTGAGTCCCCAGATGATAAACTTCCCTCTTCCACTAACTTTAACAATAGTTTCTAGCACTGCATGTTTTCTTGTTTTTGGTTTTCTCTGGAGAAAACTGTCAAGAGATGGAGATCAATACTTCATGCTTCTCAGTACCCCTCAAGTTTAGTTTTCCATCCTTTTCTAACTCATCATTAGCCTTTCTTCTCCTTGATCATTTTTCATCTAATGCATAACTTTTGCAATAGTCAAGACAGGCTTCTTTTGTGAACTACTGTGAAAAACAACTGATGGAAAAAGCGCCCTCACAGTACTAGAACCAAGACATGCTCAGTGAAAGTGACTTCCTTCTTTTTTGGTGCTAGTCTTACCAGCAAAGGGAGACCTCTGTCATCTCTAATGACCAGTAGTAAGGACTACAATAACTAATCCACAACCCAGTTAGATGTAGGAGGAATGACTCATTTGCAAAGATCTGGAAGCTCTAGGGAAGCCAGAGAACATCACAAGTAGATGAAGCCTCATATGCTGCCTAGAAACCAATGTGTATTTTTTGGAAGAGAAAGACAGTCTGAAAAAACTGTTTCAGATCCAAGAATTTCCAATCCAGCATTGCCTCTCCCAAAAAAACCAAATTATTAGCAAACACTAACAACAATAAAAAAAAAAAGTCATTTACTATATTTTATTAAGTAAATACAAAACTCTAAGAGGAGAAATTTTCATAGGGATGTAGACTACAGTTACTTCAGTGTAATTGTTACCCATAGTAAGTGTTACCCCAGACATTGTTAATGATTGAGATTCTGTAAGTTTACAGAGTGAAATAATCTTGTACATTCACCCATATTGGTATGTCTAAGCCAGCATCTCACTCAGGTTCTACTGAGCAAGACATGAAGGAATATTATTTATATACTCAATATTACATATCTTATTCTTGTTCTTCAATAGTATTTTTCATTAGGTACAAACTCCCCGTAAAAATTTGTTACGTTTTAAACCTAAGGGGCTGCATCTCATTAACACCTGGTTTGGCTGCTTATTTCTGTCCTGGAGGTCTGCAGTGCACTACGTACTTAATACAGCTCTGTAACTCTGGTTTAATCCTTCCTGTGTGTTGTGCTGCAATGCAGAGATTTTGTTTCTGCTACATTACAAATATATTTTTGTTTAAACAATGACACTGCTTAATGCTTTGCTTGATCTTGACTAGGTTTCACATGATGGGCATAATTTTCTGTTTACATTACCTTTACATGTTCTGTGTCACTGTAATACATTTTCTCTGTAATTGTATTAATTAGGAGAAATGTAAATTAAAACATTTGAGGGTTTTTTTATCAATTAATTAATAAGGAGATTAACTCTTCTAAGTGATCTAGAAGGAAAGCTTCTCAGTACATGTACTATGCTGTTACGCAAAACAGTGCATATAAAATCAGTTTCAGTGACTAAGGCAGCATTCAGAACTTTTTGTTTCTGCAGCTGTAACAGTTTTGAGGCTGTTTCTGTCACATAATAAGCTATGGTAGCCACACATTCATAGAATAAATAAAACTATGGATAAACCCTGCGCTCTTCAGACTCCATTAAATGGGATTTTTATTCTTGTACTGGACTGTGTGGTCCAAAAGCACACTGAACACTTCAAAGTCCAGTAGAGAGGCCTTATTGATAGAGACCACAAAAGAGAAATAGTTCACATCAAGGTTTCGGAATTCAGGTCAAGTAACTTATAAATTATTACTTGATAGTTACTTGGGTTTCACACAACTGCCATCTACTTCATCCTCTCCTAAAACACAAGAGATACTTGAAATCAGAGCAGTGAACAAATAGCATGTGATGACTTATTTTTCCTACTGTCTTCCAGTGTTTCATGCTTGTTTTCTCTGTGGAAGAAGCACCAGCAAAACATGACTGCGGTAGTTGTAAACTGGCATTATTGTTTCTTTGTAAAATCTGTAAACAACATTGTTTGTACCAGGAGAAACATGATAAACTGTGTTTATGTTCTGGGATGAAAAATTAATCAGTGTCTAGAAATCAGATAGCTGCATTAGCACAACCATTGTGCTTGAATAAGCCCTGCTTAGAGCCATGACATACATAGCACCTAAGAAATGTATTTACTATTCATAGAATAATAGAATTATTATGCTTGGAAAAGGCCTCTAAGATTATCTAGGCAAATTTCTAACCTAGTGCCACCATGTTCCCCACTAAACTATACCCCCAGGTGCCATATCTACATGGTTTTGAACACTTCCAAGGACAGTGAACCCAGAACTTCCATGAGCAGCCTGTTCCAAAGCCTGACCACCTTTTTAGTGAACAGATTTTTCCTGATATCCAAACTAAACCTTAAATATTACAACTTGTGGCCATTTCTTCTTGACCTGGCACTTGATACCAGGTCAAGAGACTAACCCCCACCTGGTTGCAACCTCCTTTCAGGGAGTTGTAGAGCACAATAAGGTTGCCCCTGAGCCTCCTTTTCTCCAAGCTAAACACCTGCAGCTCCCCCAGTTGCTCCTCATAGAATTTGTACCCCAGACCCTTCCCCAGCTCTGTTGCCTTTCTCTGGACATGCTCCAGCCCTTCAGTGTCTTTCTTGTAGTGAGGGGCCTAGAACTGAACACAGGGTTCGAAGCGCAGCCTCACCAGCTCTGAGTANGGATTCGAAGCGCAGCCTCATCAGCTCTGAGGACAGGGGGACAGTCACGGCCCTGGTCCTGCTGGCCACACTATCGCTGATACAGTCAGGATGCCATCGGCCTTCTTGGCAGCCTGGGCACTCCCTGGCTCTTGTTCAGACAGCTGCCAACCAGCCCCTCAAGTCCCCCCCCACCAGGCAGCTTCCCAGCCACTCTGCCTGTAGCACTGCATGGAGTTGTTGTGACCCAAGGGCAGGATCATCACTCAGCCATATTAAACGTCAGACAATTGTCCTCTGACCGCTGATCCAGCCTGCAGAGCCTTCCTGCCGCTCAACACACCAACACTCCCACCCATCTTGGCATCATTTATGAACTAAAAATACATTTGATCCCCTTATCCAAGCCATCAATAAAGGCACTAAATAGAACTGGCCCCAATACTCTGCCCTGACCAGCTGCCCACTGAATGTAATTCCATTCACCACCCCTCCCTCAGCCCAGCCATCCAGACAGTCTTTTACCTAAGGAAGAATACATACCTACCCAAGCCATAACAGCGTCAGAAGCTTTACTAAAGTCCAGACAGACTACATTGCAGCACCCACAGCCCTACTCTCATCCACTAAGGAGATAACCTTGTCGTAGGAGGAGATCAGGTCAGTCAATCAGGACTTGCCTTTCCTAAACCCATGCTTGCTGGGCCTGATCCCCTGGTTGTCCTGCACGTTCCACATAACTGCAAAGAAAATTATCTGCTCCATGACTTTCCTTTGCCCTGAGGTCAGCTGACAGGCCTGTAATTCTCTGAATTCTGCTTCCAGCCTTTCTTGTAGATGGGCTAACCTCCAGTCAGCTGAGATGTCCCCAGTTAACCTAGACTGCTAGTAAGTAATGGAAAGTGACTCAACAAGCACTTCCACCAGCTCCCTCAAAATGCTTGACTGGATCCTCTTCAGCCCCATGGACACATGTGCCTCCAGTTGGTGTAGCGGGTCCCTAAACATTTCTCCTTGGACTGTGGGCGCTTCCATTCTGCTTCCCATATCTGTCTTAAAGCTCATGTCCTGGGTACCCTGAGAAAAACTCATCTTACTTTGAACATTGAGGCAAAGAAGTCATTAAGTGTCTCAGCCTTTTTCTGAGCCTTTGTCACTATGTTTCCTTGTACATTCGATGAAGGATGAAGATTCTCCTTGGCTTCCTTTTGTTGCTGAAATATTTGTACAAGACAATTTTCTTAACTTTTACAGCAGTAGCCAAATTAAGTTCTAGCTACACTTCGGCCCTTCTAATTTTGTCCCTGCATAACCTCACAATGTCCTTTTAGTATTCTTGAGCTGCCAGCGCCTTCTTCCAAGGGAGATACACTCTCTTTTTTCCCCCTCCCTGAATTCCAATCAAAGATTTATGTTCAGCCAGGCTGGTCTTCTTCCCTGCTGGCTCATCTTTTGACACATGGGGATGCTCTGCTTCTGCACCTCTAATATTTCCTTCATAAATGTCCAGCCTTCCTGGAATCCTTTTACCTTCAGGAATGCCTCCACAATGGACTCCCTCAAGCAATCCCCTAAATAGGACAACCTCTACCTTCTGAAAACTCAAGGTAGTAGTTCTACTGACCCCTCTCCCTACTTCAAGAATTGAAAATTATAATTTTGTGATCACTGCGCACAAGTTCAGGAACAGCCACCACATCTCACACCACAAAAAAGAGAGTGATCTCTACTCACAAAAAACAGGTCCTGCGGGGAAGCTTCCCTAGTTGTCTCCCTCATCAGCTGTGTCAGAAAGGTATAGTCCTCACACTCCAAAAAGCTTCTTAGACTGATTTCTCTCTGCTGTGTTGTATTTCCAGCAGATAGTTTGCAGGTTGAAGTACCTCATGGGAACAAGGGCTAGCGATTGTGAGACTTCTCCCAGCCACTTATAAAATATTTCATCCGTCTCTTCATCCAGAACAGGATATGTGCTGGTTGACCTTCCCCTGATCCTTAACCATAAGCACTCAGCCCTATTGTCACCATCATTAAGGTCTGGACAATCAAAACACACTCTAACATACATGTCTACCCCCACGCCTCTCCCTCCTTTCCTGTCATATCTGAAGAACTTAGAGCCACCCACTGCAGCACTTCAGTTGTGCAAGTCATGCCACCACATTTCTGCCATGGTATCTAATAAAAAGCAGAACAGTCTGGAATTCTCTGTAATAAACAAAACTGGATGTCCAAATTCACTAATCTGAATTGTGTTCTGTGCTTTGTTCCTCCTGAAGAAATGGATATGCTTCTCAAAATTGCTACCCAATTAACATGTAGAACGGCCCCTGAATATTTAAAAATCTCAGCCAGAGGATTGACAGTCTCTGATGGAAAAGTCAGTTTTCAATTGAGAGATTTTTTTTTTCCCCATTTCTGTGCAATAGACCATAATGAATGAGCAAACTGTGTTTCAGGATTGTAGCTCAACTGTAACATAGAAATTAATTGTGCCAATCAGTCAGCAAGTAGCAACCTGTCGCAAGTGCCTGCACATATTAACTATGAAATGAGTCAAAAGAATAAATATTCAGCATGAAAACCTTCTGAGAGCATACCACAGTTATGTCCGCTTCCAGTAAAATTCACAGCACAGCTGTATTTGCTGTGCCAAACAGAGATAGAAGTCTAAAGCCAAAATTGGATTAATTAAGCAAGGGTTGTAGGACCACCACAGGCTGATCCCAGCATAACAAATGAGATGATGCTTCCAGTTCTTCCTGTGCGCTGGCCAAAATAATTGTTCTGTAGCAGGCTGTACTTGGAAAGACAGCTCTGAAGGCCATGTTATTTGGGTAACCTTTTCCAATTAAGCCACAAATTAATCTGCTTGTTAATGTTTGTCATCATGGAAAGACACTTTAAAAATCCTAGATACATTATTGCTGCCCACTACAAACATCTGCAACAATCAGCTCCTTGGAATAAATTTCGAACTAGTGCATTTTTAACTAAGGCCATGCTGAAAATTAATGGCTTGGAAAAGTTGTGGGTTTTATCCATTTTATTATATATGGTGTGCTAACCATGTACATATGGTGTTATTCATGTATTAAAATCATTCTAACATAGCAAAATTATTGAGATAAGAATTGGATTCTCTGTTTCTGTTGATGCAGAGTGGCTCAGCTACCACCCCTGTCGATGTACCATTGTTGCTCAGATGAAACAAACCTAAAAAGAAAAACAGAACCACCAGGACTGCACTCCTAGGACCTGAATATAACAGATGAAAAGCTTGAAACTAAGAGACCCCTAAATCCCTCTTTGAAGAGGTGAGGAGACATAACCCAGAATCCATGAGAGAGGACCCCAGGCAGACAGACTCAGTCTAAAAGGGAGCTTCTTAACCATTGCTCAGCAAAACCTCAGGGCTCAGCATTGAAGGGCAATAGACATCCCCAATTTTAAAAATTTATCTAAGCCAGATCTCAATAACATTGGATGAGACATAGCAGAGCAACCAAGATGAATCCTTCTTGCAAATATTGATAATTTTGCTACATATTTTTTCTCTTCATCACCCGGTTCGCCGCCTCATAATCACGACCACAGTCTTTTGATTTGCTAGAATAATTCTGTTTTGATTTTAACCACAGAACACTTTACGACAGAAAAGCAACTAGATGAAGGTAATAAACCTGCAGTACCTTTCCCCAGAGTCAACAGATAGATATCAAATGGTGTATACCTATCACACATATGTACACCTTTAAAAGATTTAAAGTTCTTAGCTGCTTGAGGAATTGCACCACCCTGCTAAATCAAACTGAAATTCAGTATAGGGACTGGAAACACCTCTTCTTTTCTGGGAAAGAATTTCCGTTAGAACTTGTAATAGCACTTGTTCTGTAAGGAACAGGAAAAATAACACTCCTAAATCTTCATGATAGTTTGGGAAATGAAAAAGTGAAATTGTTAATTTATAATTAAAAGACACTCATTTGTGTCTATTAACAGCATTGTAATATACCTATTACCGTAATATTTATACATCACTAGCTATATGGACATTAAATTAAAGAGGTTAATAGAACTAATGCACTTGGTTTAGAATTCTCTTTCCACTGTTTCTCTTTTGCACCTATATTTCTTGAATACTGCTACTTGTACCTAAACAAGAACTCTGATTAAGTCTTAATTCTGCAAAAGCCTTGCAGCTTCTTACTCACTACAGAAAACCATAGAATTATATATTATCCTGAGTTGGAAGGGACCCAAAAAGATCATCAAAGTACAGCTCCTGGCCCTGCACAGGATCAACCCAAAAATCACACCATGTGCCTGAGAGCACTTTCAATGCAATAGAAATGCAAATGGAGAGGCACCTGGAAATGAATCTGTATGCACATGGTCAGAATTCTAGCTGCACTCCAAGCATTCCTTCCTGGGAACATACGCTTTGTTAAAAGAATCATGCAATACCATAAACAAATAGTCTTTTCATGTTTTCACTCACTGAAAGATTCATGAAGCCTAACATCTTCCATCGGGGCAGTGACTACTACTACTACTGCCAAATGTTTAGCAGGGAAAGAAAAATCTGGAAAACATGAGCACAGTGCTGTGGAGGGCTGTGTAATTTTTAGAACAAAATATTTTGTGACAGATGTAGAATAAAGCTTCATCCAACATTAAGAGTTGTCAGTGAGACTGAAGGAAAAAAAAGGTGAGAAAAAGATTGGGGGTTGGGGAGAAGAGATATTATATGGTTTTATATTAATTAGAAATCAACCAGAAATTCCTTATGTAGAAGTTGCTTGAAGCATTATAATAACCATTAAAAGGCTTGACTGCAATTTTGAATAAAGTGGTTTAAGAGGTAACAAAGATGATTTATTTGTTTACTTTTATAACTGAAACCAAGGGTCAAACAAGTTTAACTCTAACATCCGGTGTCTGAAACATTAAAAATGGTTTAATGGAAGACGGTGCTTATGCTTGTACTACATCAGGTTTTTGGAGTTAACACCGAAAGATGTCTCTAATTAGCAAGGCTAGTGTAACTGTTCAGGTAGAAGTTTGAAATAATGACAACCTCTGGTATAGAAGAATTCACAGACTTAAGCTAAAACTTACCAGGACTCAAGACAGAAGAAAAGACAAGTCAATTACAAGACTTGTGACATTTCCACATATACAGCAGAAAATATGAAGGCAAAAAGAATGGCCCACAGCCATCAATAAAAGGATAGAAGAAAGTGACGTTCTGATTCCTCAACTTCTCCAGTAAAAGAAGACAACTAGATTCAAATCAAACATCTAAAGTTTGTGGTGCTGTTTGTGAATAGACAAAGCTTTGCACTGCAGATCAAAGACAGTAGCTGGGATGTCTTTGACTACCTTATTTCACCTATGCTAGTCGACAAGGTTCTAGCTAGATTGCAAAGTCAGATATAGTGGAATCACTCTCAAAATGCTGGGTTCTAGAAATATTAGGCAAGCGCTTAATTTTAATGTCTATTTATAAATGTCTGCTATAAGCAAGAATTCCATAAAGAAGGAATACTTGAAATTTAGTTAACACTGAATCCTGCACTTTTAAGAAGCATAGAGTGAGTGCAGTGACTTTTGAGCACAATCATCACCGAGTGAAAGAGCAGGAAGATGAATCTCCATGGACATGGTTTAATATTTATCAATATATACTTTAAGAAACTAAACATGTAGGAAGCTAGTTTGCACTAGAAACGTTTTGCCATGTGAAATTGATTGGGGAATCAAATGCAGAATTCTGTCTCCCAACAGAGATTCTGCATCACTATAGCACCTGAGACTGCTTTGACTGCATCTGCAGTCTAGTGTGACAACTCTAAAGTAAATTTGTACTCACAAAATTACTACCAAGTTGTTACTTGGGTTTTACAGGAGGGCAGATGGGAGGAGAATCGAATTATTCCGATTAAAGCATGAAAGAAATTATTTATGGGAATGATCAACTATCTTTCTGAAGTAGGTACATACAGAAGCTTGTGGGCTAATGTGCTGAAGTGTTTGATGAAGAAAACCATAAATAAAACTCCCATTCCTGAATGCTAAAATGATGTAGTGCTCATGCTGTCATTTTGTAAAGCAACATGAGGATAAACACTAGTGCATAGCCAACATTTCTTTGTAGTAATTGCTAGAGACAGGACAGAGATAGATAGTGATTATGATCAAGTACAAATGTACAACTTGCACAGTTTCACTTGGAAGTGAAAAATCTAGTTCTCACCTTTGGAGCAAAACCACATTAGAAGTTACATTGCAAGCCATTTCATCACAAAACTGAGTTGATCAAAACTCTGCAATAATATCCACATGCTAAGCTGAGGCTGATAAGGTGGTCAAGAGTACTAGAAGATGGTCCAAACAGAACATACTTTAAAGTATATTTATGCACAAAGAATAAACAATCAGCACGTTGCATTACAGATGTGTGTCTGACAGAGGACTTGAAGAAACCCAATAAATCACTGGATAAGATTACTTGCCATAGGCTCTTAAAAATAAGTCTTATTCCTGGAAACAGTACATGTAAGACAGGTTGGAAGTATTATTTTATTTACGGGAAGGGGCCCAAGGCCTTATCTCAGGAGTTTTAAACACGACATTAGGTCCTCAGTCTAGACTGTAGAAGGCATATTTCAGAGGTGATATGTAACATACATAGCACAGATGTAACATTTCAGAGACGAAGCAAAAAGGGTGCCTCAACAAATGAACGTAACTCAAATCTAGAAGAGTTTGGACAAAGTCTCATCTCCAAGGCTGGCTGAAGAGGAAGGCATAAAATGAGAATAAATAGTACTAACAATGGCATAAACAAGAAGGGGGACTCTGTACTGAGGACTTTGAGTTATCATTTTGTCCATAATGTGATGTCAGAGACATTTGCCTTTGTAGGTAACATATCTTTTACTGGAGGGACACAAGAAAACAAATCCCCACACAAAAGATTAAGAGCTAAACTGTTAAAAAGAAACAACAAGCAAGGTGCAGTACAGGTTAAAAAATCAAAAATATAGAAGTTGGACCAAAGCCTTCCTCTCTGTATTTTTATTTTAATGCTATACCATATCACCGTATCTCAACAAAACAAAACCACACTTCCATGATAAAAAGCCCATTTAGTTTCACAAGGGTTGCACCCCTTTGTATTATTACCCAGCATGCAGCACACAAAATATTTTGAGAACAGCCTGGCCTTACTGAAGTCAGTGGGAAATTTGAAATTGTCTTTGGAGGAGCCATGATGAAAGTCAGCAGTCCTATTGATTTCAGCAAGACTCTTAATTGTCTGAGGCTATGCACAAACATGAATCTTCAAAGGAGCAGGGCTTTGAACAATTTGGTTGTGTGTATTTACCAGCTGAGAAGAGAAAAATGTTTTAAATCCGGCTGTAACACTGGCATGAGCTTCAAATGAAATTAAGCGCACTATTTCATTATGTTGAACCCCAGCTGTATGGAGTTTAACTGAGATGAGCGTCCTGGATCAGTAAGTGTTAGTCTCCTGCTGTGAAATGAATTTAGATAGCTAAAGGCAGGAGCAGCATCCTGCAGCAGAGCCCAGGAGCCACGTGTGCTCTAGCTCTGCATTAGAGAGCCTGAGCAGACTGGGAGCCATCTTTCAAGCCAAGATTCTGGTTTCAAGACCTGCAGCTTTCAGTGTCCTCATTTTTATTGAATAGAAAGGAGGGGATGTGTCCAGACTGAGAGAAGATCTCAAGGTGTCTAGGCAGCTTGCTCCTAGGCATGGTATTTCCTAAAATGCTCAGGTTCTTTCCAGCATACATGGGACAGCCTAATTCCCTCAGCTGTGCAGTTTCAGAAGTCAAAGGCACCCTGGGGACATCCCAGAACCAACACATTGCAAGACACTCTCCAAAGATGGAAGAACTCTACGCAGCACTTTGCTTCCACATAAAAGACAAACCCAAAAAAAATAGGGGTTCAACTTCTACCTTATCTTATTACAAATTTTGGTTTTGTTCTTGTTTGTGTGTGTATAAAAAATGAGGGAATATTTTAACATTCAAAATTGCAACCTGTTCTAACATTGCCAAGATTTTTCTTTGTAAATTTTGTATCTGGTTCACACAAGCAAATTCCGTTTCCTGTCAAATCAATAAAAAATGAGAACTAAGAAAGAAACAAACTCTAAAAGTTAGTAACACCTGGGTGGTACAGCTTATGCCACATAAGTGCATTCCAAGTACAAAATGTACTCAGATGCCTCCCAAGTCATAGAAAATGCTCCTCTTTTTAATCTATCCTAAATGACCATTACTATCTAAGAAATCGGATCTGTTCCTTTTTTTTTTTTAAATACATTTGTTATCACAGGCTGAGACTATAGAAATGTGTTCTGGGGGGGAGGGTTGTTGATTTCTTTTTCTTTTTTCTTTTTTTCTTCCTGCAGTTTTGTTTCTTTAGGTGCTTTGGCATGTGGTAAGTAAAATAATTAAATAAAAATGATCCTTCTCCACTCTTATTCTTTTTAACCCCCTACCCCAAACTGTGAATCTTGGGCATGACATGCACATCTGCTTTTTCCAAGGCACAAAGAAAACATAAAATTGCCCTAGTACAAATAACACTTCCTTTTAAGGCTGTATATTAACTACAGCAATCTGATCTGCAACCACCACTCTATAACTTGTCTAATCAACTCTGAAATGGATATTAGATCCAATTCACTGACTGTCTCTTTCCCCTTACCATAATTTCTTCTACAGCTGATCTCTTAGTTCCATAACATTATCCACAGATATAAAGTATGTATTTAAAGTCATTAGCCTTTCAATTCTACTAGACAATACCAGATGTACTGCAACTATTTAACTTTTGTCTTTTATGATCTTATTTACTTTAACTATATCTTTTTTACATTATTTGTATTTCACATAAATCTTGTAATCAGTAAAATTAGAGAAACACATTACTAGCCATTTCTTGAAAATCCGTGGCAAAATTGAACACTGAGTCCATTTTTTTTGTTTATCTCCACCTTAAAATAAAGCTACTTTCATAAAAAAAAAGGCACCCTTAAAACATACACATTAAATTACTACATTTTAGAAATTGTTAGTTTTAACAACAAAGAAAAGAATACTGAAATATTTAAGATGTGTTCTGTCATTGCCTAGTTTGGTCTGTTAACTTCATATTTAAGAATAATTCTATTTAAATAAAAATATAAAATGTAGTCCATAATGTGCAACCAGGTCAACTTTTTGATGCTATGTAAAAAACCAAAAGTTCTTTAGTAAATACGTTCTAACGTTGTTTACGACACTTGGATTTTTTTCCTGCCCAAAACTGATAGTAAAATAAGTCAGGCTCAGCAGATGGAAAAATACCAAAGTCCTCCATTTGTAATTATTGCTTGGAAAAACAGATCAATTGAGTCTTTAACATTAAAAGTTCAGTTCTTTAATAAAGATTTTTGTAATTCTCTTAGCACTGTGATCGGTCTGATTTACAGGTGTTTGGTTTTTTTTATATAGAGGACATTTGAAGGATTGACTGTACTAAAGGAGAGGAAATTTAATGAGAATAGCATATTTTAAATTAATTTTGCAGAATACTTATGATAAATGAATCTCATCTTTATACTGATTAACACCTGAGATATTTTTGGGTTCCTAAGATATATTCAGCTATCCAGGGAAGAGAAACTATATTTCATTATTTATATCTCTGATCAAAACAACAAGGATTCTGCACTTCAGGAGATAAAAACACCTAAGGAACTCTTTATTAACAAGCTACATATTAATATCTAACCATTAAGAACTCTGAAAAAGAACCTATTCTGGGAGGATTTTTTTTTTCATATTTTCAGCTAGCTTACCAGAAAACATGCAAGGTATGTCTAATAAATTTTATATTGAATTTTTTTAAAATTCTCATTATGATCTCCCGGTAAAAAAAACTGGAATGTGCTCCACTATGTGAACTTACCATCACCCTGCCCAGAGACCTGCCTGGAGCATCCTCCTTATTTTCTTCTTGAACTTTTCTCCTTACTGAAAACTGCAGGCAAGGAGCAGCAAAACACCACCTCCTATCCCAACAAGAGCTGAGGACAGGCACAACCAGAGCAGGGGAATCCTCAGGTTCACTCTATTCCTGCAGATAAACACCTATACATGCTTTGGAAGAACTGAGTCAAGGCTATCTGCTAGTGGACTGCATCATTGTTACCCAAGCTATTTAACTCAAACAAGTTTATGGCAAAGCAACATCCAAAAAGAGATGTTCAGGGTCTCCATTTTCAGAGTTTCAGAGTTCATCTTGAGTATTTACTTGTTCAGACACAAAGCAAAGCGGTCCAGGATTACCGAATACACAGAAAACCTAATCCGGCAGAAAGCTGAGAGTATCACTGGAATTACATGCTTGCCTTGGGTTTACAGTCTTCCTGAGACAGCCAGTTTTAACAGCTCCTAGAGGCACACTGTGGCTGGATGAACCTTTCCTCCAGGAAGTGGGTGTGTGCTACTTTCTGTGCCAGCCTATCAGTGCCTCAGACATCCAGACTAAACTAAAACCTGGGTTATCTTCTCACCTTTGTATGTTCCAGGACAATTTTGCCTTTGTACTTGGATTTCCATGTAGTGAAAAACAGTGTATAAATAGATAAATAAGAAAGCAATCAACACTAGATAGTTTAATAAAACCCCTATAAATAGTGATTTTTATCTCCCTTATAGAGAGAATATATTCATTGAATAAATTGTGCACCTTCCACCTAGTAAAGTCAAGCATACAGGAAAAAGCTAACCTCCAGAATGGGAACTTCTTAATGAAGTGTACTCTATATAAATGTATATATTATTTTTATGCATAAATATACCGATTTTTTTCACAGCAACAATAATATTGTTATTAGAATATATTGTTAGAATAAAGACACCTGCTCTTCTCCAGGTCTGAAAAAGCTGACATGACAGCACAGAGACTGAGTTTATAGTGTGTAAGACAAAGTGTTGTGAAATAAGTGAACTGTTCCAAAGCAAGCCGGAAGGGGACTGGAAACTGTAATTGCAGTAACATGATGTGCCACATTGCTGTTGCTATTTTTTCTCTTCATCTAAAGTCATTTGTCTCTATGATACCTTAAAATGCACACTGCAGTTGTACACAAGAAATTAACCTGACAAAACTGTTAAGTTGCACAAGTGCAGAAACATACTGGAGGGTGGCGTGGAGAGGGGACAGAGGGGAATGTGTGTGCTTACACATAAGTTACTGGTCTATGTGTTAATGATAGGTACACAGTCATTTTGTATTTTTAAAAATAACTCACATCATATATTTTTTATATACAGCTGAAAAAAAGGTGCAAAAAACTTACAGGTGCTACCTGTCACGTACAAACAAAAGTATTCACAGATGTCCAAGACTTATGGCACATTGAAGCAAAATACTTGAGTATTTAAAATGTTTGTGTTTCCTTTGAAGTGCATCATTGAAAGTATGAAAAATACAAAATATTAAAATTTTTCAGATGTTAGTACATGCTGTGTTGGCAGTAACTCCAAGTACTGTTCTCAGAGCTCAGGATTAATTTCGGTAGCCAAACGGATTTTTAAGAGCTCATAGAGAACCTAAGATAGGTACGAGAAGGCAACTTGAGGTACAGCAGAGAAAAAGGCTTCTGTATATTAAGGAACAGAGACTTTTAAGAAGAAGCCTAATTAGTTTGCACCCTGTAAAGACCCACTAAATGATCTGGAAAATGAGAAATCTTTGAAAATATTTTTTCCATCCATACCAGGCATTGGAATACAGGCTGAATTTGACAACAACATCACTTACAAGCTTCATTATCACGATCCATAGGAAGCATTCATTATTGAAAAAAAAAAGTTTGTTTCAACATAATTTCTTGAAAACAAGTGTTCATTTAAAGGTACACTTAGTGAAAAAAAATATTCTGAGACCATTTTCTTTCTAAACTTAATTACCTCCCCAGGCTTCTCCCTATCTGAACTGGAGTTATAAGCCCATGTTTTTACAGGAGGTTTACAAGGGAGACAGCCACCCACTTACCTTTGAAATTCACTGATAGTTAATACAACTCCTTTCCTGCCTCCTTAAGGGATATTATTTTAAATAGATGTTTGTAGACCTAGGATGGTGCTTTTATATTATTCAAGAATCTTTTGCACTAGGCAGTTTCATGTCACTTTTATTTATTAAATAATATTAATCCATTCCTTGAATCTGAGCCACAGCAGAGCAACTACAGTTACAGGTAGTCCTATTGAATAATTTTGTTTAGCCTTTTATTATCAATAAAAAAAGACATGGTTTCCATAATGAAACCAAATGACTCCATAATAAAGCATCCATGAAGCTCTTATGTGATATTTGGTGTTTCTTAGGGGGGGGTGAGGTTGGTATTGGTTTGAGGTTTTTTTACATCTTAGAGCAAGATTATATACAGAAAACAAGATAATTAATTTTAGTTAATGAGGTATTCATATATTTTTGAACAATTTAATTTATATTTTTAATTTTCCAGACACAAGCAGATTTTTGAAGATGGTTGATTCTATCACATATCATATTGAGATCCAGCATACTAAAAGCTATAATTGTTGGTGAAATCCTACGCTTCCTAAAATCAAATATAGTTTTCCATTGACTTTAGTAACAACACCAAACTTTTTTAAACTTTAAAATAAAAATAAAATTTACTTGCTTTTAAGACATTTTGAGGACAGTATTTTGGCCTATATTAAGGATTACATGCAGCAAAACCATATACATTTATGTATCCTGGCAAAGCAGATATTTTTGAATTCTCCTTTTGATTTGTTTTTTTAAATTCTATTGCACGAATTCTGATATTTGCAATGCCACCTAGCCAAGCAGTAACTTCTGAGGCCTGGGTTATGCTGCACAGCACTATGCTTAATATTCTCTCACAGCACTCAACTGCTCTCTGAAATTGGGGTGAGTGGAAGGGTCTCTCACTTCCCTGACTTCTAATTTCTCCAGGCGTATGATCTGTTTACCCCTTTCTGACAGAGGGCACATTTTCTCTGCTTTTTTGTCCTTCAGCTCACTTTTGCAGCACCTTTCTGCTTTGGCTCGTACCAGATAGTTTAGTTTGCATAAAGGGAGACCCCTAGAATCCTAATTCTAGTAAAAAACATTTTCTGCTGAAAAATTGAAACCTGTATTGCTGTGTGACTCCTGGCTCCAAAACATCAGCGTTTTTCCAAAAAGCAGATAGAATTGTCATCCTGTTATCTTTAAAGAAGGTCTTAATAAATATTGAGGGACCTTTTTTTTTTACTTCAAAAATATCAGTAAAGGGATAATTGGTAAGAGGCTCCGCGCTGGTTGATGAGGATTGCCGACACTGGAAGCGGGCCTGATGATTTGCAGGACAAATGTTACCCAACCTTCTGGGCAGAATAAAGGAAGTAGGAACTGCCACTCAGCGTTGTCACCGATAAAGTTATTACGTACTAGTGTACACAGGATGTGGTGAATATGATCGATGCATGCAGAAAAGATGACACCTTTGGCTCTTCGAGACAACCAAAGCCCATGCGCAGAGCAAGCTCTCCTAGGGTGCAACATATTCTAGGCAAGGCACAGATTTTAGAGCTGTGGTGGCAGCAGGAACTTTCCCCTGGGAGATGTACAGTTTCAGAGGGAGATAGTTTCAAAGTATTAGTAACAAGATTAAGTATTTCACAATCATTTACAAAGCCTATTTTCAAGCACAAAGCACACTCCGCTAACCTTCACATTGCCCTCATTTATGGCAGTGTCCAGACTAATGTCAAGATTAACCAGCTGCCTGTTTGCAAGTAGGTAACTTTAAATGCATTTTCAAGTGGGGGAATAAATATTTACCTGTGTCATGATGGTCACTAATAAGTTCTTTACTACTGTTACCCCTAGCTGAACTTTACTGGTAACATCTTATTCCCAACTCATCAGGAAAACTTCAGGAAAAAGTTGCAACCATCTTAAATATTGAAACATAGGACTTTTAAGTCTCAAACTAAACCCTGATTATCTCTGAGGGAAGGCTAATTTTCAGACTCAAGGGTATTTTTCCTCTTATGTAAAAAATACCCAAAATGAAGAAATTAAATTTAGTTCAAAATTCTAGCTCAGTGAGAACACAGAAATCAAAGTTGGCTCATGATTAGAGCAATTTATTAGAAAAGTATTGGATTAGTCATCCTTTGAAGTCATGGGCAGCCTTATGGAAATTATGATGCAAAGTGTAATTTACAGAGAGCTGTATGCTCCTGTGTTCCTGTTTAAATATTCATAAGATATTTGACGCTGCAGGAAAACAGACAATGATTTCTGATACACAAACACAGACTTGATAATCCAATAGTATCTTCTGACCTGACATTTTAGAAAGATGTGCTGATATTATATTCTGTGTAGAGTTTCTTTGGGGTTTGTTTTTGCTGGGCTTAGGTTTTTTGTTTTGGGTTTTTTTTTTCCAGAATGAAGACAGAAATCCAAGAAAATAATTATTTGCTGCTGGTTATTATGAGTTGGTTTCAGCTTTACTGTTTTTTTTTTTTCCTTTTAAACAAGCCAAACAAGCCAAAGAAAAGCAGTATATTGAAAATAGAACAATAATTAAAGTTATTTATCTGTACCATAGACAACTAACTTTTTTATCACCTGCCAGGAAGTATTTAGCTCCAGCTGGAAAAAAATTCAATTAATTTTACAAAACTAAAATTGAATTCAAACCAAAAACTGCTATAAATTGCAGCAATGCTATAATACTAATTTCTTCTCACACAAGTTTCAGAAAACATTAAATGTTTGGAGGTTTTTCCCTACAGGAAAATATGAACTTTTTCATACATTTTATACACATAAAATATGCATACAAAACGCATTACCAAAAATAAATTAATAAAGTACTTGAAAAAAAGTAAGTTAATAAAACCCCAACCATCCTATATAGTGTGCAGGTTGAATATTTTTGGTACAGTAACATCAAAGTAAAAAATAAAATCTGCAAGCAAGTAATCCAGAACTCTGCTACAGGAACAAAGCAGTCCTAGAGCTGTACTAGCAGCTGGGATTCCTATCTCTGTGCTTGCTCCTATGGCTCAAAAGCAAAGCTGAGCACATAAAGAACACATTTTACACCCTATTTATTCCTCTAGCATCAAGAAATTGTAGCAGCAGAACAATGCTTACTATTTCCTCTTTCCCATTCCTGGAAACTTCAAAAGCTGCATCTGTTCATGTTTAGTTTGAGGAGTTTATTTCAGATGGGGGGTTTTGGCTTTGTGTTTTTTCGTTTAGTTGGTATTAATCTGTGTTTAAAACTTGCTCTGATCCTTGTAATGAGATCTCACTTGCTACAATCATTTTTAATATGTACGGGTGAGTAAGAAAGCAAATGGATGATGTGATGCCCTAATGAGAATGTTTGCTGTCATGGAGATTAATAGGGAAAATGGATTATACCACCAACTGTTGCTGGATTGGATCTGAAATCTTGGCCGTGTGAATAAAATAATAATTGCTGATGATGGAGTGTATGAAAAAGAGTGTAAATAGATTTTTGGACAGTTCCTAAATAATACAAATTCTAATTACGAAGAAAATTAATTATTTTTAAATGAAGCACTAAAATATCAAAATAGCTGAGTAGTATAGTCATTTATGAGATTATACTTTTGGTAAAAAGAAATAGAAAAGCTAAATTAACACTATAAATAGTTGCAGAACTTTAAAGGACAGTACAAGCACTTTGTTCCATTGCTTTCTTCACAAGATAAGATAAGTATTCTAACTTTGATAACTGGTATCAGCAACTCTATGTGCAAAGAGAAGGGAAGATAGATCATACTTTTTTCATTTGTTCCAGTGTAGGATTTGGCAGTAGCCCTTTTGTATAACTATTACACTTATTTGAGCAAAGAGAAACAATGGTCTTTAACTGGTTATTTTCTTTCTACTAAAAAAGCAAGGAGGCCACAAACAGGAGCACAGAATGGACCTTTAGGACAACAACCATAACACAGCTATAGCAGTATGTTATGCAAACATTTTGCAGAAGCTTTTTTGAAAGTTTTTAATTTCTGGAGCTTGAGACAGAGCCTGGAAGAGCTTATAAGTTAAAAAAATAAAATATAGATGTTATTTTCTTAGATGTTCCTAAAATAGGGAAAATTTTGCACTTTTCCTTTTCTCAGCTGAATGCAAGCTTGCTACCAGCACACAGTAGTTACTCAAGAGCAGTATGAACCATGATCATGGGATGAAATGATGACCTACAGAAGTTGTGCAAGCAGTCACATCGGCCACTTGTCCTAAAGCAGCTGAGAATAAATTCCTGTCTGTTGCAAGGGTGGTCTCTTTTACCCTGCATTTTTCTTAATTACATTTTTTTTCTCTTACTGTTCCCTGGCTGACACATTGAAGTTTAAGACCATATGCTTTTTGAAAAGCTCATAGCAACCTTTTTGTTTTGCTTCTTCCCCACAGTACGTTTGTATTATGGAGCTAGCTGCAAATAAGCATATTGAAATTAACTTCAGGGAGGTTATTTAACTTATTTTTACTATTGCTGGTTGTTTTTTTTTTTCCTAAAAAAATCCATGGCACCTTTCCTGACATCATAATTAAAGGGATATTAGGAATAAAGTAAGAACGTACTTGTGGAAAGACTAAATTGCCAACATTGGTTTTACTTGTAAGATTAAAGCTCTACAGACAAGAGTTATTTGCCAGCAGTAAATTATACTACTATATACACAGTATGTATACAAGGTGTGAGGATAATGGCAAAATGAATACTGCTCTGTCACATAATGAGGGATAAAATGAGCTCTAACTTACGCAGAGGATTGAATATTATGGTAGCTCGTGACAGCCACAGGACATTTTGATAACATATCTAAATATAATTAGACATACTTCTTTCATTATCAAAAGTGAACTACTTCACTAAGAAACAGGCTCTGAAAGACAAAATTTATTTCCAGTTGCAGAGACAATGAAATACCTATTTCTATGGAAATTTGAAAGGATTTCCTGTGATGCAGATCAGTGTCATGTTTCTTATCTATTTAGTCAACTTCTTAACAGCTTTAAATTAATTATTTTACTCATAATTTTGTTCTATCATTGATCATAACCTCTGTCTCTTAAGTGTGAAGGGTATTTAAATGATAAAAGAAAATAATTTTGTTATACTAAACAAAAGAAAATGAAATTCAAACATCTTCCTTCCAAAAGGAGATACAAGAAACTTCACAACAAATACTTTGTTATTTGGCATTTGTTTGCTCTTTGTCTTTTTTTTTTAATAAACCAAAGACTTCTCCTCTTAAAATAATGAGTTGAGATGAATTACAGGAGTGATTGAACTTCTGCTACTAGTTAAAATTTTGCTTCCTTTGAATATGAGTAAAGATTTCTCTTTATATTCTCCAATAGTTGTCTGTGTTCTGGGCTTGCTTTTCTTTTTTTTTACTGAAGTTTTGAGCACAGTGAAAAATTAAACATTGGGAATTTATCCCACTGCACATTTTGAAGATTGATGGAACTCTATCCACCTTGAATGACATACTGAATACATGGAATTGTGAAAGTGGGAGCTATGAAGTGAAACAGCAAAGTTATTTGTGATTTATAAGCTCCCAAAGGCTTTACATCAAAACAACAGGAAAGGTTTTCATATGGTCTAGAATGAATCCTGCTTCTTAGCAAACATGGAAAAACCCCTAAGAATGAAAGTTGATTTAAAGGATCTAATCTTCCTGCAGGTGAAAGCACACCCCTATTGCTACTTATTCTAAATGAGACCTTCAGTTTTATTCCTAGCACAGAGCATTTCCTGTCTTCTGAAGGATTTATTACTCTCCAACCTGAATTTGCAGCAAAGAGTTCTCTTCCTCAAAATATGAGATCAATGGCCTTAAACTTTTAAAGGAGTAATCTTCTATAATTTTGAAATTTTGGGTTATATGATGGAAAGTTACAGTAGATATAGCCTGTCACGAACTGAGCTATAATTACAACAGGTTTATGCAGCTACTCAGAAAGCTCTTCTGGATGTAAAGTAGAAAAATTCACTCATGACTCATCTAGCCATCTATATGCACTCGTATATCTAACTGTACCTTTTCTTTATTTTAGCACAGATAAAGTGTATTCAACATGGGTGACACTGGAACACAAACACAGCAATATCCCATCACAGCTTAATGAGACAATGACAGTGAAGCAGCACCCCACTCGCTGGTACAAAGGCCTTTGCAAAATGAATGAGGGGAAAAGCTCCTTCACTCTCCCTCCCCTGCTGCATATCCCACACAGTCCCACCCTGACACACTGCAAGCTCATGGAGCACCCACCAAGCCACACAACCCAGCTCCTATGGCTGCACTGCCTTCCTGGGAGAGCTTGGGCTCTGCCTTAGGCACATGGAGGCAGAATCATTCCAGACCATTCTTAAACTACACAAAGCGGTAAGGACCTATTTTGGAAGGAAGGTAGATAAGCACAACAACAAAATACATCCACATTAGCATATGGAATAAGGTATGTGCAGATGCATCTGTGCAAATAAACACATTCTTTCCCGAAAACTTTTCCCCACTTCTTCTGGCTGCCTTTCTTCCTTGTGCTGAGAATGACTTAAAAATAATAGGTATGTGGTTGTAACATTTCATCACCTACCCAGAAAGCTTTGGGTTATTTTAACTGAGCTTTGTTTTTTAATTCTGGTTGGGTTTTTTTTGTCTTGGTGTTTTGGGCGGGGTTTTTTGTATTTTTTTGTTTGTTTGGGGGTTTTGTTTGTTTGTTTGGGTGGGGTTTTCTTGCTGTTGGTTTGGTTTGGCTTTTTTGAGGGGAGGCTTTCTGCAAGCATCTGAACTTTGAGAAGACCATTCACATGGTTCTACTGGAACTTAGGAGTAATCACAGAAAGTTACTTAACCTGGCAGCTGTCTTGTGCATACTCAGTATGAAAGCTGATTTGAGAGAGATTTCAGGGAAAGCCTGAGGCTGTGTTACCTCTCCAGGGTGCTGAGAAGCCAAGACTGCTTGGAACACTTGAGCAGAGTCCTATCACTCAGAAAGGAGGTCATACCCACAGTTTGAAAGCTGGCAGTATCCAGATTTGTTATGGCATATCCCAGAGGAAATATTACTCGATATAGATAAAAGATATCTCTATGTCACTACTTTTATTTTTCACTGATAGGAATAGTGCATATTTTTCCTTGTCTGAAGATTTTGGCCAAGTTTTGCATTATGTCTTATCTAAGAGAACTGAACTATATTTTACAGAAATCTCACTTGCTGAAAACTTAAGACAGCTAATTCAGACACCACAGTATCTAGGGCAATATCATCTGCTCCAGTGTGATGGGCACATTTATTTCATGGTTACTGGGTTTCAATTAGATATTGGAATCACTGAAATCTATGAAAATAAAAGGTCAAGCACTTTTGTCTCTCTGTTTCTATAAGCAGGATGGTTACATAATTTCCTACTGTTCTACTTGAATTATGGAGATATATAATAGGCAAAGATGACTAAAAGAATTTAATTTCATGGAAAACCTCACCTCATCTTTTTAAATTTTTCCGCTCTTACCCAGAGATGAGAGGCAAATATGCACATATACATGCAATGCAACAGAATATTAAAAACATGTAATTGTGGAATTTTCTCAATTTTTTTCTAGAGGAAACCAAACTTTTATCAGGCAAAAAACCTACTTCTTTAATATAGCCAAAACAGACAAGTATTCTAAACAAACCCTCCAAATTACCATTAAATAGGTACTTCAATCAGGAAATTACAGGAAACTGCATGGCAAAAAATAAATGATCCCATTGCTGCTTTTATTAAGAAGCATGCCAATGCAATGGTTTAAAAGACAGACGTATAGAGGCTTTGTGTAGAAATGACAGGAAGGGTGAAGTTTGTTGACCATTTCAGCCATGCCCACAGAAGTGTGCAGCTGAGAGCATTTGAGTACAGGTGCTCAGAGCAGCAGCAAACCGCTTTGCAGACACTTGGTGGAGTCCCACTACACAGAGGAATAAAGTCACAGGGACAGCAGGAGCAGGGTGCAGAGTCACCCATCTGCTCTTAGAGGTTTCATCACTGCCTAGAGGAAGAACACTGGTGGTGTGGAGTCAGACTGGTCCACAGTAAGGCAGCACACAGGCAAAAGCGGCTGCTGCTGTGCAGACACCCTCTCTGCTTACTGCTGTGATTCTCACAGGCAGTATGGAAAACCCATCTGCTTTGGGCAGTGCAGCATTAGGGCAGACGCATTCATTCTCTTTCTTTGCTAAATGGTTATGGTAGGGGTCTTCTACCGTCTGAAAGGAAGTTTTGAATAAGTTAGAAAACACAGATATTCTTTTTTACAATTTTACTAAATCTATGTTCATATACTCCTTAGAGACATTCTATACATATTGGAAGAATATGGTTTGGACCAGCTTTTTGCTTCTTCAGTTTTGTTTAGCTGTCCACAACTGATATTGTCCTTCTTAAAATTATTTTTCTTAATGGAAATATCCCTTCAAGATCAGAAAGTTGTGGCATTTATAAATCATCTTGAAAATCAAGATTAAGCATTTCTGAGATTTTGAAAACATAACCACTTCTCTATTGTTGCTGACTGATTGAAACAGACAACTGATGCAAATTCCTTATAGTGATGTTTCACAGACTTCTGACATTACTTCACTGCAATAACAACCGTTAATTAAATTCACTCAGCTAGAACATATTCTAGTAATCACTGACTTAATTTACTGAGAATTTCACATTTTAAATTATTAAAGATGAAAGGTACAAAAGAGAACCATTTATCAAACCTGCTACACTTTTCACGGTACAACTTCTATAGATTTCTTATAAAGAAGCAATCTAAATCAACATGTCCACTATGACATAAATATGTTTCTTTTCCAATGTCAGAGCCATTATTCATGCCAAAGATCATCCTACTAACTCTTCTTTTTTGGTGTCATAAATATATGCAGTCATTAGTCAATAGTCTCATCCTCCCCAAGAACATCTTTTATGTGAAGACTTCTATTTTGTTTTTCCTTTCCCTACTTGTGAAGATGTCACATTTTCCCATGGATGTGTTATTTCTTTTTTCTTCCTATATATGAAAAGTCTTAATATTCAGGATGCTCTGTTACCAGTGTTCACATTATATTCCACTACTTGGAGTCAACAGGACCTATGAAGCTCAAATGCATCATATTAGCTGCCTATTGCACCATCACCACCAGGACAGGAAAACAATATTAATTATTTCCACTGGTCCTGGGTAAAATCTGAAAGGAAATTTATCCTAGTTTAACGTAGCTGATATCACAACAGCATACATGTCACATGTATAGTGACATGGCCACGTAGTGTTAACTGATAATGTCACATTCCCTGTATGTCAGTGACCATTTTCTGAAAATAGTTGGAGGATGTTGGATTAAGGTCCCCAGAGAAGGAAAAAACCCAAAACATAGTGCCAGTAATGTATCCAGGGCAGTCCTAATGAAGCAAGAGACACCTCCAAGCAACTGTCAGCTCCAAGAGGTCTGCCTTGGCACATCACAGCCCAAGGAAAGTAACACAGCCAGTTTTCCCAAACTCTGGTTTATACACTAAGGAAAAAGCAAGCTGTGGATCATTAAACATGGCAGTGAAATCCACCTATGGACTATCAACATGTCAAATTACACAAGCATTTATCATGATGACCAGAAGAAAACAGGAGGCTTTGAAAATCTGTTCCAGCTATTAGTCTTTGATTTGCTCAACCATGTAGCTAATCCATGTAGCAGAGAACCTAATGAATTAGAGAATATTATTAGACCAGTTTTAAAGAATAATAGAATGGTTGCATAGCTTATTAATGTTACATTGCAATGTTTATCATGGCAAGGAACTACTCTTAGAACCACATTATGGCAATGTCATCAGAATCAGAAGCTCAAGCAGTGCAGCACTGCAGTGAAGATAAAATCCAAGGCTTTCTTGGAAACAGTATATTTTCTATTTCCTTTTTAAGCTATTTTTAACTGCATAAAGGGCTGTAGGAAAACATTATTGCTACCTCTTTACCTACTTCCCAACAGTTATATATTGTATTGAACAATGTTGCTCAATACAATTTTAGGTTGTGAATTCCGCATAAATATAAATTAGAAATAGTTCTTAGTGCTTAGAGCTGTATCTTCCAACAAAATGTTGTAACTAAAATGCCTGCTTGTATTTCTCAAATTCTTCAAATTCTACAGATGCCTGCTTGTATTTCTCAAAATTCTTCAAATTCTACATTGTATTGAACAATGTAGATAATGCACATCTAATGAGTACTTCATTCTCTTTGCTTCAGATCAGGCAGAGCACAGTGAGTTTCAGTGAGACTGATTAGCGTTCATACAGAACATCATAGAGAGCAAAGTGTAAGCAATTACTTTTCTCTATAAAAATGCCACTACCTTTAACACATGCAGTCAGTGAAGAGGGAAAAATAAGGATACTGCTAACACTTTGTGGCTATGCTTCTGCATTCATTGTTACAGTTATGCTAATATAAGGATTCAATTCTGCAAATGCATTTTGCTACTTGTCATGGACTTTATCATGCATCAAAAATAAATTACCATAGAAGGAGCCTAGTATAACTAAATTTCAAGTTTTCTGAGAGCTGTTGATTGCCTCCTCTCATTAACTGCTACTGAAAACTGTTCAATAAATTATAACAAAATAACAAAGGAGATCATTGCTTTTAATAATCAAGTTTCTGTATTGCTTCTCTGTGGAAATTACTAAAGAATATATTAAATCCTAAAGAATAGAGTAAAGCCTCTAAGTCACGAGCAGATCATATTCCTATTCAGTCTAAAGATGTCTTATTCCCTTAGCATTTCAGTGAAGCAGTGTGTCCATATGTCACAGGTTCTGTTCCATGACAGCAATGCTCTGGGGCTCAGGCAAGCAGCTTGTTGTGGGGAATATCATTGCTGTGACACTCTGCTAACACACTCATTCTAAACTCTTTTTGGAGAGATCCTTAATATGACTTCCTATTGCCAGAATTACCTCCAAATTCAATAACATTTCATGATGAAAGGTAGGACATGGTGCTACCTTTACTGAAGGTAAACAGGGGATTCTCTTTACTGGGTCTTCAGAATGACAAGAATAATTGTAGTTCAGCAGAAATCGCTAATAGAAGCACAGGATGCTAACAGAGCTCTCAGAGGGTAAAAGCACAACCCAAGGAGGTTAGTTACCGGTCATTGAAGGGATGTAGTCTTCACAGCTGTGTGGAAGTGGATTTACAGGATATAAATGAGAACAAGAACATATCCAATAGATTTGAAATTGTCAGATACAGTGAGATAATACAAAAGTGATAGCGAGAAATCGTGCATGTCACCGTCCTTATGAGAATCAAGAGAGAACAGAGAGACAATTATTTCAGCATTATTCTCTGAAGTTAAAGAGGCAACACCTGGCCAGTACCAATACTTCAACATCCACATGGAGCCACCTCCTCCTCAGTAAATGAAGAATGCTACTTTTTGATTTCCTTCTTCCTATATTTTATATATGATTTCTGAAATTGCAGAATTTCAAAGGGCAACCTATGCATCTGTCACGTATCTAACACAAGGAGACAGGTATCACAGTATCAATTTACAGTAAAGGCAAATGCAACAACAGACATGTGGCAAGGAAAGACCAGGGATGATGACAGGGGAAGATGTTTGTGGACAGTCAGCAGGGATGGAAGCATAGCTGCAATGCAGGAAAGTGGCTAGGGGGTAAAAGGCATTGGGCAACTGAGAGAACAACATCTTCTGCTGCACTTAAAAAAAACCCCAAAGCCAAACAAAACAGCACAACCATAACAGAGGTACTTGGTTTGAGTTTTCACTCATTTAAGTGGTTCCCTTCCTTTCTATATCTGGGACCTGAGTGAAAATATAAGAGAGTGCTGCGGAAGGAAAGAATATCCTGTAGTCAGTGATGCAAAATCCAGGTTCTGAGTTCTGTTAGACCAATTACAATATAACCCAAATAAATGTTTAAAAAAGAAAATATTATATTAATGTGCTGCTGAATCAGTAGAATGTAAAAAACTATAAATTTTGACTCTTTTTTTAATGAGGTGTATTTCTTGTTACACTACACTGCATTTTTGATGATTAGGCATTAACATTTCCTAGGCTCTTCACACAGTAACAAAACCCCACCTTACATACAAGCAAACAACCCCTATATATCAGCTAAACCCCAAGCAGTCTGATTATCTCCTACCTTTAATTTTTCGAAGCCGTGTTAGCATCAATGTAGCCTCACAAATTAGGTCTGTATCACCAGATTTCCCTTCTCAATTTTAAGTATTTTCACCAAAAAAGATAATGGTCTATTTACATATAGATTGGCCAAAACTAATGCTACATATACGCTAACATTATTTCATATTTTGTATTAAATTCTTAAAATTAACTTTTAATTATTTTGACCCAGTGTTGGTGATGAAATTTCTGGGCCATGCTTATTTTTTTATCTGACACCATTTCAAAACATTTTCCCATCTTCCTGCTATAAGCAACTTTAGTGTTTCCTAATTTCAGTGCCTTCTGAATTCATGGCTGGCTTAAAAAAATACTTTATTTGTTTTTTTCTTCCCTAAAGATACGAAATGCATAAAAAAATTACAGTATCTGAATATGAAGAAATTTGTTGAAGGAAAAAAGCTTACTTCACAGTTTGCATTCTTTAGCCACCTATTTTTCATTGACTTCTAGTCAAAACTGATAATAAATAACAAAACTAATAAGATACCTATGGACACTGGTGTTATTTCATAACAACCAAACTGACTCCTATAACATGAAAAAGCAACTAATAAAGTGTCACTTAAAGCAGACAAATACAAGCCAAAGGCTAAGCCTAGAAACAGCATACTAGTAATGTAATAATATATTGTTCCCATCAGGCTTCGTTACAGTTCCTGGATTTATTTAATTCTATTCATGCCTAGCACAGCTCTCAGAAAGAGCTATTAGAGTATATCATCCAGCTTGTCACAAAAAGAAATACAAGTCATCCATTTCAATCTAAAAGTAAACTGGAAAAAAACCACAACCAACTAAATCACCTTTACCTGCAATTTCAATATGTTCATTCTTTGTTAGTGGTAAAGTTTCTGTGACACCCATAAAATGATAATGCATAGCAAAACTGAGGTTTTGGGAATGACCATAATGCCTTTTGAGATATAAGCTGTGATTTCTGCCCCAAATACAAGGTGGAAGAATGCAAGTTCAGAAAAACAAAGTAAAATTTGAAAAGAGGAAAAAATTTCTACATTTTAAACATTTAAAATATATGTCTGCACTAGTTTCTTTTCTTTCTAAAGGTCTCAGCACACGAGAACTTTAAAATGCTACAGCAAAGAAGGACATAAATTCAAGCTCCTGTTTCTTCCATTCATAAGACAGGAGAAGGGAAGGGTCTCAGTGGCTGTCACTGTAGGGAGTTCCAATTTCATTGTTTTTTTAGTGTGCTGGGTTTTTTTCTGTGCACCCTGCCCCCACACTGCTCAAAAAAAAAGAATAATTCTACGCATTGTTTTAGTGCAAAATGCTGTGCAACAAACTCAGGTTAGAACATAATCTTCATAGACAAAATGAATAGGCATTACTCTCAAGTATCATATTAAAGAATACAATGAAAATGTGATGGTGCTCTTCTCCCCCTTGTCTTAAAGCACTTTGACTAAGCTGATTAAATGCATCTGAGTGAAACTGAGTGAAAACAACACATGAATACTTCTTTTTAAAAATAAAAACTAGAGAAAACAGAGCCATTTATAAGATGTTTTTCCCCTTCTAAATTAAAAAAAAAAAGCATGAATTGTATATGTTTGTTTTCAACAAAGATAGTATTTAAAGTACCTTTGTCTATGGCAAATTGTTATTCTGGGATCATAGCTATGACACTTCTGCAAATTAGTTTATAAATGAAAAAAAGATATTAACACTAATTCAATTTTGAACATAACACTAATTTAATTTTGTTGATTGTAACTACCTTCAGTCTCAAACCTGGGTACCAGAAAACAGATAAATTCCAAACCTAGAATTTTACTGACCGCATAGCATACTGATTGATTTGGTCAGATTACACTGCAACTAAGAATTTGAGAAATACAAACAGGTATTTTAGTTACAACATTTTGTTGGAAGATACAGCTCTAAGCACTAAGAACTATTTCTAATTTATATGTATAAGGAATTCACAACCTAAAATCGCTGATCACTGGTGTATTTAGATGTTCTCTAGAGTAGCAATCAGAGGAAAAAGGAAATGTTGATTTTTTAAATCTGCTTACACCCTTCTCATGACTTTCCTATTTTCAAAAATAAATACTCTTGTTGATTTTTCAAAGTGACAAATTTTTAATCAATTTTAGTAAAGTTCTTCATATCAATTTTCAACATGCAAGTCTTTGTAAACCTGTCAGCAGATTTTACAGTTCATCAGAAGTAATTTATTCTAAATCACTTCAGAAAAATCAAGTATAAGAACACTTAAATGAGAACTATCCACAAATACATTATAATCCTCTTAAATAGTCAGCAGCTTAGTGCTGCAAAATAGTCACTTAGGAGGGATTCAGATGATTAAAAGATAATTGTAACAGACTGTAGACGCCTAAACCTCACTTTGAGAGGAAAATTACTGTCACTGATCTCACTCAGATGGGATGGATTGCTTCTGGCTTGGGCTCGCACAACTGCTTATAGAGGTTTACATGAAAAGCCTTATCTAGGTACCCAAATTTCACATGCACAAGCTTAGGAAAAAGGAAACATATCACTAGATTTCATTTATTCATTTTAATCATAGCACATTTAAGACAAAAAAAGCCTCAGATAGGTTTTTCATCTTTTATTAATTGCCTCTAGATTCTCTAGGCAAATCATCCAGATGCTCTATAAAATTCCCTTCTCTTGATAAGGTGGAATCAAAGCCTTAAGTAATCTGAAACCATTTGCTCATGGGGCCTTCAGAAATGGAAAACTTCTGGAGTAACCTAATTGGAACTTGTCACTTTTCAATTATACTAAATAATTGCCTGTGTTTTCAACTCTGTGACTACAACCCCCTTAAGCCTTTTCTTAATTTTACCCTTCCTATTTGAAGTCAAAGATCTTTTTCTGTATTTTGTGTTACATATTCACTCAGTTTTGATAGTTAACAGCCATACCATTGCTGCAATATTTTTTCCTGAATCACACCAGCGTGCAAACCCCCAGACCCCAGAAGTAGTAGGCATTTTCAGCCATAAGAAGACATCCTGAAGGAACAGTTCCAGTATCTGCCTGGGAGCGACAACCTTTTTGAAGTATGAGACCTCAGAAATCTCTCCTGTTTCCTGAATATAGTCCATTTTAATATTTGAAGGTATTAGCCATGATGTTTTCATTTATTTCACTTTTTATATTCCTTTTGCCTTGTGCTCTGCAAATAGCAATTTCCAGTAAAACTAGCAGGTGTACAAAACAGAAGAGTTTTCTGCTGTTGATTATTGTCTAGTAAATTTAAGTTCTGCTCTGGAAAATGTAGCATTTTTTGTTTATTATATGAGTGAAATGAGGAAGGGGAACATCCAGGTTTCAGCTTGGATTCAACCAAATCCTAGATCTGGTTTCCACAAAATATTTCCAGTATTTCACTTATCCTTTTCTATGTCTCTCTCTCCTTTCACTCACAATTGAAAAAACATTTCTGTCCATAGAAGACAAGCTTTACTAGGGTAAAACTGAAACTTCCTCTTGGCCAAAACTGTTCCACCTTTGCCTATCAGTTTTCATTTATCTGAGAATGTATTGCACAGACTACTTGAGATGTTTTTCCTTCACCTATGTAGTAAATTGCAGTAATTGGGAACACAGGCTGGATATTGACCCCTTCACTGCCAAGTCAAAATATGCACCACCTTTGACAAGGCAAGATCAACATATGCAATTGCATGACAACCAACAAATCTATGTGATCGATGTGTATTTCAGCTTCACTTGCCTGGTACAAATTAAGTTACAGGAACTGTCAGGGGATTTATAAGTAGCTTCCTTTCTTGTCTCCTGAACTACCAAATTTTATTTAAACATAGATTGCATGAGAAAAAGAAATTATGATGCCCCACATATTTGTTAAAATCGCGGCCAAATGTCTTTCAGCTACCTTCCTTCACATGCATTATTGTGATCTCTAGGCAAAGACAGCTAACAGACTGGTGGATCACCAAAGGGTTTGGATGAAAATTTTAAGTTCAGAGGTTTTACTTCACTAACTGTAGCCTGAAGCAATAATAAATTATTTTCAAACAGGGCAGTGAACAAAAGTACAAATATCACACGAAACAATAGCCTCGGGATTTTATCATTGTACTATCATTATGACCATAACTTAGCTTTAAGATTATCTAAAAACGAGTTTAATGACTTAAAAGCATCAGAAAATTGTAACAGAATATATAAACCAAAAAAAAAAAAGGAAAAAGAAAGAAGAAAAGACTATTTTTTTCTCCTAGAAAAAGGCAAATAATAAAAAGAAGAAACTGAACCAAAAAAGTTCAGACCTTCAGCTGAAATTACATGATAACCATATGAGACACTGAAACCTCTAGCTCAACCAGTTTTGAGACACAAACAGGAAAAGACTAGGAAAATTATTTCCTTACATGCTAAATATTTGCTAGCAAACATTTTGCTTTAATTTGTTATTTCTCCATTTACCTTTCTATTTGATGGTGAGACTTCAAGAATTCCACAATGATCCTTTTTTTCTAACGAAATTCCGGAGAAAAAAACCTTTTATTATTCTGTTAGTAACACTGCCTTGTGCTGCACCACTGCACTTCAATACTGACCTATAAAAGCAGTCTTGTCTAAAGATAAGAGTAAATGGTTCTGTGTCCTCAGTGAAGAAAAATCGGTGGTTTTTCCAAAGTTTTTATTTATATTATTAACTAAGCAGTTCTCAACTAGAAACTAGATTTGTTTGAAATACACGTCCTTTTGCAGAAATTATTAAAAGAAAATGCTTACATTTTCTCTGGTTAGGATATTTGGAAACTAAACAGTATAAGTGATCAAGGTACACTGTTAACTTACATTTTCAGTAACAAAGTGGAATTAATTGTTGGTGATTCCAAGTGAGTTTAAGTTGTTATTCATTGTTTAGAATAATCTTCACAGTGAATTGTGACATTCTTATCCCCACTTGAGTAAATACTTGTATTGTTACAATGCCAATTTCAGGAACCAGATTTATATAAAACAAAACATTCAAGGCAATAAGTGAACAAAGAAAGACCTGTAGTTCTCATGTAAATAAAACTTGGCTCTGAGAACAATTTATTGACTGCACTCCTTGAGTGGGAAAAAGAGTGACGATGTTAACTTGAGCAAGGCTCAATAGCCAACATACAGGTAAACTTATCTTTTGCAAATTCTTTGCACACATAAGATCTAAACCCACTGATCTGTCTGTTTCTAGCCACTAACTAAGACCATTACTTCAGTTTAAGGAAGAGTGCTCCACAAGAACTTGCTCCAAATTAAATTCAATTCAAAATTACAGAAATAGAAATAAGTAAAAAGAAACACACACAACAAGCTGATGGAGCAAAGTTAATATGAAACAAAATTAGGAAAATGGTGGGGGTTAAAGTGCTATGACTATTGTATAATTTAAGAAAGTGAAATTCTGAATGTTTTAAAATACAGAAACCACTTGAATGATTGACTGAAAGGAGTTTCTGGTATCTCCTTTATTCTTCCCTTCCCTGTGTTACACAAAAGGGAATCATCTCCCAAATGATTTACTAAAATTGAACTAACCCTTCTGCAGGTGGGAAAACACATTGCTTTACTTTCCAGATTACAGTGCTGCAGCACCAGTGTGAGTAGTTCCTTACTGTGTTACTCTGTTCCAGATATGATTCCTTTTGCCATTTGTGATTTAAATAGCTGGGAGAAGGCGAAATAAGGTTACTTAATTTAAATGGCAAGGGTGGGAAGCTGTGATACAACTTATTTTAAGCTGTCTATTATTTTGTCTTACAATAACTATCAAAGAGCAAATTAGTAGCCTGTAGTTTTTCAGTATCTGGTGATTTACAGCATATTAATTTTCCCATGATTTTCCCATACTCTTCTTAGATTTCTTTCTGCAGTCAGAAGTCAGACTGATATCTTACAGTAATTTGTTTACTGTTCTATTTAAATAGTTGACAGATGTCCATATTAAAAACTGAACTGGATCCTTCACTGCAGTAGCTCATTTTATTTTTGACACTATTGGAACAGATTATAAACTCCAGTGGCCTAGATCTGGGAGGATGAGAGCTTTCAAGACAAGGTGGCCAGCGGAAAAGGAGGTGCAAATGTGTGGGAAATGACATGTTTGCTTCATTCATAAAGGCTGCAGTGGGGGGGAGGGGGGGCTGGTATTTTGGGGGAATGGGGAGGGGAGCCTGTAGCTGCTGTAGCCCCTCTGTGGGCTGATGGTGCAGGACAGGGTGTTCGAGTCAGGCTTAGGGAGAAAGCCAAAGTTCCCATAGCTACCGAGCACTTCTGTAATTATGAACTCAGAGACACATAAATCCAGTTACTTGTTTTCACTACTATAGAAAGCACACAGAATTGATTTATAAAACACTTTCCACACACTACATGATTATGTTGTTTCTAAATACCAAGTTTTTTGCAAAATATGTTAGAACAATTTCAGATTTTGTCAACCTCCTATGCAAGCTTCTTTCCAAGAAAGTTCTGATGGTGAAATAGAAAGCCTAAGAAAAATTAAGAGCACTTCTATTAACAGCATGACGCCCAAAACTCAATATTTTTTATCTTCTTTAAAATTAAGAACCTTACATTTTTACAGTTGTTTTTCCAGTTCTAAACAATACAGTCCCCACAAAACTCACAAATTAAAGCTATCATCAGTTATTTAGACTAAGAAATACCAACAAATCCCATTACCTTCTACTCTCTTCAGAAACCAAAATTTGAAAAATTTAAAAACCCAAAAATTCTTATTCCACAACAATTAAAATCTCTGATAGCAAAACTTTTTTTTTTTTTTTTTAATGAAACACTAATATTAATTGCTTTTGGAAAGATGAATTTAATTAACATGATTTTGAAGATAATAATGAACATTTCACACATCCCAAATGGCAGATTCAGTTATCACTCATGTGTATCTATCTAATTTATCTGAATGGAAATAGTCTATTATGCATAGTAAAAAAGGTAGCGCTCATAAAAAAAAATGTGAAGGAAGAGCTCTACATTGTACTGGATCTCAAGAGAGCATATGGCTTTGAATTTTTCATTTTATTTCACTTACTTACTGGAAAAGATAAACCAGTACTTTCCAGAGTTGTCAATCTATTCACACAGGTCCCTCATGAAAAATACTCATTTATTTTATAACTCATGGCTGAAGAGATGATTGCTGAGGTTGAAAGCTATTGGTTATCAGTGAAGTCTGCTAAATGATCTGTATCAGAAGATTTGAAGTTGTCATGTTCTTTGCTTTATGAAGATTCTAGTTTTGAAAATTTCTATTTTTGGATCCTTTCATAGCAGTAACACACCAGCTCATATAGTTTGTGGGAGCCCTGTGTCCTTTATAGCACCACCAATGCTTTCATCCCAGCTCTTAGCAGGTTGCAAGGAGCATCCTGACGGAGGAAAATGATTATTATTACCATTGATTTTGCAAAGTTATTCTTGAACACTAAGAATTAATTAGAAGTCTGTGCATCAATTCAGTCCAGTTTGAGACTGCTAAACCACTGAAGATGCACAAAATTTCTGAATCACTGTGTTAGTATGTTAGCCAGAAATGATAAATCCTAGCTGTTTCAGAAACCAGGTATCTGACTCCAGCATAACCCCCAGTTCTGACTTTTTTTTTGTTTGGTTTTGTTTCTGATCCTTGTAAGGTCTTTGCCAGACAGATTTTTTTTTTTAAGCACTCCTTAGTCAAAGCATGCATTCTTTATAGAAAATCTGCCACAAATAGAGAAGCCAAGTTCCCACTCATTTTTACACTTTGTCTCTTTCTTAAATAATTATTCATGCAAGAGAAAAAAATATGCATAGGGTGCCTAAAGGTCATAATGTCAATTTGAACCTCATAATGATATTTTTTTTTAATTCTACTGTGTGAAATTTAAAGTTTGGTTTTTTACCTTGATTTTTCAAGATATTATGTAAAAAGTATTTCACTAAAAACATAGGTATGTTTTTGCAGCTGTATCTGAAGAAGTAATTCAGGATCATACATTAGTGATTATATGAAACATCTACACAACAGGTTGGGGAGCAGAGTTATGTGCAGGAATATTCTCCAGTCCTGCATTGTTCTAAAGGATTGTATCAATATATTTTATTGCTAAAATAACATTCAGTCATCTTCATTAGGACATTCATTTCAGTATTTTTCTTGGTTTTAAAGGAAGTATCACAATACAATGATATAGAAAACAGAATAAGAATACCAATATATTTTCCAACAGATAATAGTAGCAGTAATTGTATTGATAAAAATATATTTGTATACTTCTACTCTGGAAATTCATGCAGTAAAGTAAGAGATAGTTTTAATTAATTCATCATTTAAAGGCTGCAGGGAATTTGGCTACATAGGACTGGGAAATAAAAAATGAGAACCACAGAGAAATAACTTAAGACTTGAATGTTAATCCATTTTCCCTGATTTTGAAACTAAAATAATTTCACAGAATACAAAAATTGCTGAAGAGTCCTTTCCAAGAGTACCTTAGGGCAAGTTAACTCAAAAACATGTTGAGTGTTTCTATTATATTATCCACCTGTATTCACTAAGGGTCCATTAAAACTATCCATAATTTATTGCTTTCATATGTCTTCCCCCCAGTCTAGAACACTTAAAGGACAGGCTAACACAGGAAAGATACTGCTAAATTCTGCATTTTTCTTCTTATAAAATACTAGCTTTGTACAGGTTGTCAGCAAACTTGTGGATACAGCACTTCCACAAAAAACAAACCAACCAACCAAATCAAAACACCCCCTCCTGCCCTCCCCACAAAAAAAACCCCAAACCAAAACAAAACCAAAAAAATCAATCCAGCAATCATACAAAAAACCATCACCCCAACAATAAAAAAAAAACCTCAAAACCAAGTAGATTTTTTTTTCACGGAAATTAAAAAAATTCACCTCTGTGGAATTCTTAGCGCTTGAAATGCCTTGTTGTGATACAGGATACATTTAGATTATATAGTTGTTGTGCTTCATTCATTAGGCAGATAAGAATAGAGTTACATGACAGACTTCATATTCTTAAACTGAGGCAGACAATTTACTTCAATACCACATAACCTTCACTGAAAATAAAAAGATCTTTAAATATAAGGATGTAGCTTCTACTCTCTTCACAAACCATATTTTATTATGTTTTATTGTTACTCAGTACTTTTTTCCTACACAAGCAATTGAAAGGTTTACATCATAAATTTTTACGATTGCATGGAGAAGTAGGTAACAGTCCAAGAAGGCAATAATTTTATAAATTGTAGAGAAATGAATGGCAAATAGATTACTGGTGCTGCTGCCTTTTAGATAAACCCTCCAATAACATTAATCATTCTAAAGGACTTTTATTCAAATGCTTATGTTCAGAATTCCTCTTCCATACAGAGCATTCATTGCTCAGTGCCAAATCCTGCATTCTGTTTACTCCTATTGGACATTTTTCATTTCTTACCTCTATAATTTTTAGGCAGTTGGTCTTAACACAGAACTTGCAAGAAATATCAGGGTAATTCAATCAACAAAGACAGAAGTTTCTGTGATAGAGGTGATAATTACTTGAAGGTACTCTCCTAACATTTGGCCACGAAAAGCTTTTCCTATGAAAGTTTGCTGTGTCATGTGTTCATTTTTGTGGGATTTTCTGGATGAAGAAGTTACAAATCTGTTCTGCCGTGCCAACATTCAGACACCACTTCTGTGACATCCTGCATGTAGCCATAAATATGTACCACACATTCAAGTAGCCTACAACAGTATCATGACTGAAAGCAAAGGTCAGCCATGGCACATGCCAACATTTCTTCTGAGATATCTTGACACTATACTTAGCTTCCTGATAACAAGTGGAAGCAGATTTTACCATCTCTTTGAAAAAAATTGTGTCCTCCTTAATTTATACAGTGGTAATGATGCCATGATGATTTTTTGCCTGTTCTTTTTTACCCCTTTTATATACCCTTTCACATAGCTTTAACCTATTTTTAGTGCTTTTAGCCCACATACTTATAATTCCTTAAGTCTGGTAACTTTGCCTAGACCCAATATTCCGTTAAGCCAAGAGACCAAACATCCTGGAAGCCTTGCAGTCAGGGGTCAGAAAGCCTCAGGCACCAAGGAGCTCTCCAGAACACATTCTGTAAACTAAGATCGGCCCATCCAGGGGGAAGGTTCCTGGGGACAAGGGATTTGCTTGAGCCTCTCATTGGGGAATCTTTGATAGATGTGCTAATTTTCGAGGTCTATAATTTTATACACAATCTGTCGAGTGTGTGTGTGCATTTTCAGGGTGCATTTCAATGTGCATTTCGGCGCACCTAAGGATCCCTAAATAAATACCGAGGTAAAAACCCTTTTTCCTCTTAACCATGTTTGGTTCTTAATTTTAAGACCAGAGAAAGGCAACAGTAAGAACTGCTGTGCCCTTCTAGCCATATATGATGCTAACTAGACACTACCATGGTCTGATTCGTACAATAGAAAGATAATGGCAGCACTAAGGAAGACAACTGGGCAGCAGCGACTGATGAGGCATAATTACTTTAACAGGTGGAAAAAGGAGAAATCCACCTTTTTTATTAAGTCTTTACAGCTTGATCCAGACATTTATTTATTTTTTTAGTCAAAGGAAATCAGCTTTTTTCTTTCATTAATAGACCCTTAGGATTACATCAATAAGTATCAGACTTTCTCCAACAGAGAAATACAGAGGAACAAAGTTATTTCTTCTATATATTAGGTTACTAATCCTTACACAGCCTCACTTTTACCAGGCCTTTATTCCATTTCCGTTCTTTGTCTCCAGAACTCTTCTATACCAAGTTCATCTTTGTGCTATCTAAATTTTATCCATTTAATCCTCTTTGCTTTCTTATACACCAAAAATTAAAATGTTAGTTTCTCTGTCTCCCTTCTCTTTGCTCCATGCTCAAATGTGTCTTTGAATTCTGCCTACTGATACTAAGGTAAAGATACTCATACTGATGCCTTGCATGTAAGTTTACCAGCAGTTATATCTGTATATACATTTGAGCAAAAGCTTCTCCTCACTTGCTTTCCTCCATCTCAATCTTCTATTTTCTGTTCCTGCTTCAGCATTTGTTTCCTTTACTGTCTGCATTATCTCATCATTTAGCAAAACTGGGAAGTGTCTTTTCTATTCTTTTCTGAGATGGAAATAGCAGAGAGCGGTGATATGTTTATTTGATTGCAACCAGATCCATTACAACTCCATACTAACACTACTGAGCCTCATGCTTCTTCCATTTCAGCAAATATTAAAAAATAGCAGAAAATCATCTGCTGTCTTCCACCCCATCCCCCCACAAGAGCTGCAAGTGAAATGCCAGTGTGACCTTCCCTTCCAGCACTCTGTTCTTTCCAGTGCAAGGTCTAATTTTGAGGGAATTCAGCTATGCAGCGTTTTTTATGTTGTCAAACCTAGGCTAAGCTGTGAGAAAATATGTAGACTAAAGCAAAGCTATGTAGGAAAAACAAAATTGCTGTCAAAGCTAAGCTCAGACATTAAAGAGGAAAACACAAATATAAAAAAGCATGCAATTCATCCACGGATGAATAGAGACTGACCCTTCTGCACGTGACCAAGGAAATCTTAGGCAGCAAAGACACTTTTTGTATCACAGGAATGACAAACATATTAATGCTTAGGCAGTAGCTAGCTTAGTCTCATCAGCTGTGCACGTTTGCCAAAAACCAAGTGCTTTGTAATTCTGTGTTTGGAAACTGCCTGTATTCTCTGCTTGCACACAGAAAAAAAAGCGTATCAAGTGATCTGGACTGTGAAGGATGTCGAGACCAAGACTGACCATTATAATCAATCAAAACCCACACCCCTGATGACCTCTGCTCCCTCACACTTTGCTATGCCCAGCAAAGCTGATATCAGAGAGAGGTTACCACTACTATGCAACTTGCAGGAAATTGCTAAAAGACTTTTAGCTAGACTTGGTGTTGAAATTCAAAAATATATAATCTTTCCATCTGAATTTTTGTTTATTCTTTTGACCTTGATTGTACTTCCTGGGATATGTTGAAATAGTGTAAAGATTGCCATGGTGCTATAGAATCATAGAAAACTCAAGGCTGGAAGAGACCTTTAAGATTATTGAGTCCAACCATTAGCACAGCACTGTCAAGTCCACTACTAACCATGTCCCCAGATGCCATATCCACATTTTTTTTTAACACCTCCAGGGATGATGATTTCACCACTTCCCTGGACAAGCCTTTTCTGAGGCTTGACAGCCTTTTCAGTGAATAATGTTTCCATAATATCCAGTAAAAACCTCCCCTGGTGCAACCTGAGGCCCTTTCCTCTTACTCTTGTCACTTGATTACTGGGAGAAGAGTCTGCTCCCCACCTGGCTACACCCTCCTTCCAGGCAGTTGTGGCAAGCAGCAAGGTCTCCCCTGAGCCTCCTTTTCTCCAAGATAAGCTCCTGGCTCCCTCAGCTGCTCCTCATAGGACTTGTGCTCCAGACCCTCCACCAGTTCTGCTGCCCTTCCCTGGACTCTCTCCAACACCCCAATGCCCTTCTTGTAACAAGGGCCCAGAACCGAACACAGGGGTAAAGGTGCAGCCTCACCAGTGCAAAGCACATGGGGACCATCACTGCCCTGGTCCTGCTGGCTGCACTATTGCTGCTCCAAGACACATGCCATTGGCCCTCTTGGCCACCTGGGTACATGCTGGCTGATGTTCAGCTGGCTGTTGACTGGCATTCCCAGATCAGGCAGCTTTTCACCCACTCTTCCCCTAGCCTGTAGCACTGCATGGAATTTTTGTGACCCAAGGGCAGGACCCAGCGCAATTGAACCTTGCACTGCTGGTCTTGGCCCAGTGATCCAGCCTGTCCAGACCCCTCTGTAGAGCCTTCCTGCCCTCCAGCAGATCATAACAGTATCAAAAGCTTCAATAAAGCCCAGGTAGATAATATCGACTGTTTGCCTCTCATCCACTAAGCAGGTGACTTTCTTTTGTCATAGAAAGAGATTGAGTTGGTCAAGCAGGACCTGCCTTTCATAAACCCCTGCTGTCTGAGCCTGATCCCCTGGTTGTTAGATATGTGCCATGTGATGGCCCTCAAGATGATCTGTTCCATGACCTTTCCTGGTGCAGAGATCAGACTGACAGGCCTCTAACTCCCCAGATCCTCCTTCCAGTCTTCCTTGTAGATGGGAATTACATTTGCCGACTCCAGCCAACTGGATCCTCCCAGGTTAGCCAGGATGGCTGATACAAAATGAAGAGTCTCCTTACCTCTCCTTTTGTTTCTTATGTATTTATAGAAAGATGTTTTGTTGTCTTTTATGGCAGTAGCCAGACTAAGTTCTAATGGGGCTTTGATTGTTCTAATTTTCTCTCTGCATAGCTCCACATTATGCTGCCTGTGGTGAGATAGGAAACAAACAACGTGGCCCTTCCTGTCACTCAGGCCTCTTTTCATACTTTAGTTTGCATAAAACCGCTCTCCTGTAAGTGGGTAATACGCAGGTGTTTAAATATACAAGTGAAAGAAAAATGTGCTGCTCTGATAGAGAACTGCATTTGCTGAAGAAGAAACAGCAATTTCAAAGAAGTTCAGAATGGTTTTGACTCACTAGTGATTGAAAGATAGGCTTTCAAAAGGGGTGAAGAAAAGGAAGGATGGTAGGTATTTTTATGTGTCATGATGTGAGCTATATAGCTGAGGGGCATGACAGGTACTTCACTAACCAGGATATACGTAGAAAATGAAGAAGCCTCAGATAATCTAATATAGAAAGAGTTTTTAGCTCTGGGAATTTGAGAGAAAAGTCAGCGAGCTGGAGGATTAAAGAACTCTGCTAGTGGACACTAGAATGCTCCAGGCAGAAAAAAAGCATTTGCAGTCAAGCAATGATTACAACTATTCTCTTTGTAGAGGGCACCTCTTTCATTTTATGAAGCACTGAAATACACGTATGAAGCTCTAGTTGCCATTCTGCCTAACCTATGGTCTGAATGGAATAAGAAAAATTCTGTTCTATGCTTTAATTGTCAGCTTTTTTGCTGATAAACTAGGGAACAATATGATACTTATTGCTCCTGTGAGGACAAGCAGTTGCTTATGAGAGCTACAACTCCCCCCTCCCCACAAAAAAACAAACAACTTAAACCAAACAAAAAAAATTCTAACTAAACAAAAAAAACCCAAACCAAAATTTAAAAAAACCCCAACTTCTGTAATTCACTTGGTCCTTGTGTATAATCTGCAAGGCTGCACCAAGCCAGGCAAAGCAAAGTAGAAATTTCAAGACTTTTTTTTTTTATGTCTTACCAAAGTCAATTAAAAATAACTGATGGAAAAATTATTTTTAGTTTGAATATGCTGAAATCTATCTCAGTGTCTATAGACATTCATTTGAATTCCTGTGAGGTCAGCAAAGTGATTTCACTGTGCTTTAGACCCAGCTCCTATATGCCTGAGTGAAAGACAAAACCACAGTCATGAATTTCAAGTATTTGCATGTCACCAGCAAAGCAAATTACTCTACAAAGAATGTAAACTTAAAATGGAAACCTCCACCCATAATTAAAAATAATTAAAATACTATTAAAAAGTACCTGAAGGTATAAACTGTCCATGAATTAAAATTTCCAATGCATTTGAATTCATAACATCCACAACTCTCTTACTTTGTTGGAATTTTTTTTGTTATTTTCATTAACGCTGTGTTTGACTAAGTTTTACAGTCATTTATCTGACTGGTTTTGTGCATGCACAAGTCTGATGCATCATCAGAGAAGAATGGGACAGGAGACTGGCAGAAGTGAAAGCAAAGAAGTTCAGACCATTTAAAAAAAATAGAGCTGTTCTTAAATATATTACTCTAAAAAACATAATAAGTAAACAACTAATACAATTGGCCTGTAAAAGATGGGTCAGGTTTGCATGGTCAAGCTTTGGTAGCTGGAGGGGTTACAGGGGTGGCTTCTGTGAGAAGCTGCCAGAAGCTTCCCCCATGCCTGGCAGAGCCAGTGCCACTGGCCAATTAGAAATTGTGATAATGCCTCAGTGATAACATATTTAAGAAGAAGAGAAAAATAAGTTGTTACACAGATGTAACTGAGGCCAGAGAAAAGCAGAGTGAGAATACATGAGAGGAATAACTTTGTAGACACCCAGGTCAGTGGAGAAAGAGGGGCAGGAGATGCTCCAGATGCCAGAACTGAGATTCTCCTGCAGCCCACGGTGCAGACCATGACTGAGGCAGCTGTGCCCCTGCAGCCCACGGAGGACCACAGGGATGCAGAGATCCACCCACACCCAGTGGGGGAGACCCATGCTGCAGCAGGTGAATGCCTGAGAGGAGGCTGTGACCCCATGGGAGCCCTGTGCTGGGACAGGCTCCTGACAGGGACCTGCAGACCCACGCAGAGAGAGGAGCCCACGCTGAAGCAGGTCTCCTGGTGGGACTTGTGACCCCATGGGGGATCCATGTTGAGCCAGGCTGTGCCTGAAGGACTGCACCTTGTGGAAGAGTGACCCGTGTTACAGCAGTTTATGCAGGACTACTGTCCATGGGTTGGACTCACATTGGAGCAGTTCATGGAGAGCTCTTTTTGTGGGAGGGACCCTATGCTGGAACAGAAGAAGGACTCCTCTCCCTGAGCAGTGGGAGAAACAACATGTGATGAACTGACCATAATCCTCACTCCCTGTCTCTTTGTGCCACTGCGGGGAGGAGGTAGAGCTGGGAAGAAGGGAAGGGTGGGGGGGAAGGTGTTTTTAAGGTCTTATTTTACTTCTCATTTTCCTGACTTTGCTAGTAATAATTCAGTTAATATCTCCAATCTGAATCTGTTTTGCCTGTGACAGTCTTTGGTGAGTGATCTCTTCGGGACCTTATCTCTGCTCAAGAATATTGGTTATATTTTCCCTCCCCTGTCCAGCTGAGGTGAGTGATAAAATGGCTTTTGGGGGTGTCTGGCATCCAGCCAGGGTCAGCCCACTACAGATGTTTAATGTAAGCCTTAAGAAAACTTCAGGTTTACTTGGATAGAATAATGCTGAGCACTGTGGGAACTGTCACTCAAAGAAAAGTGTCTGTCTCTTTCCTTCCCTACCTTGCAAGAAGAAAGCAAATACCTTTCAAGAAACAAATAATACCAGATGCTATTCTATGACAAAACATTGTAGTAGCAGGATTTATGTTCAAAAATAACTGCAAAAGTCACATTAGATAAGTTCTACCTACTAGATCACATAGGGAAGTGCTGAGAAATCCTCTGAACACTCAAGTTACTGGCCATTACTGAAAAAAAATCAGAATTTTTCAGCATCTAGATAGTTGCTTATATTCTTTCCAGACAATTAAACTAATATAGGTGTACATGACTAGAAAGAGTAAATATTTGATCTTAATAGAGGGTTTCAGTCTCTGGTGTAACTAAGCTATCTGTATCAGAGAGCATTTACACTTAAACTTTTATCCCCATATGATTTTCAAGCAATTTAAGCACAAATTTCTTCTAATGAAAACAGACATTTAAAATGTCCACACTGCCCCTGGGATCTGTGGAGGCTTGACCCTGCCTGGACACCAGGTGCCCACCAAAGCTGCTCTGTCACTCCCCTCTTGAACTGGACACAGGAGAGAAAATAAAATTCAGTGGTTGTGTCGGGATAAGGACAAGGAGAGATCACTCAGCAATTGCCATTTGCCAATTGCCAACAGATGACTTCTGTTTTGCTAGACAAAATCAGTTTAATCAGGGTAGGATAATGAGAAATAAAACTAAATCTTAGATGACCTTCCCCTCACCTCTCTGTTCTTCCCAGGCTTAACTTCACATCCTATTTTCTCTACCTCCCCGCATCAGCAGTGAAGGGGGATGGGGAATGGGGGTTGTGGTCAGTTCATCACACATTGTCTCTGCTGCTCCTTCCTTCTCACAGGGAGGACTTCTCACACTCTTCCTCTGATGGAAGACAGTAGTCCATTAACTTCTCCAGCGTGCGTCCTTCCTGTGAGCTGTAGTCCTTCAAAAACTGCTCCAGCATGGGTCTCTTCTACAAGGTGAAGTCCTTCAGGAACAGACTGCTCCTGTGTGGCTTCCCCCACGGGGTCACAAGTCTTTCCAGCAAACCAGCTCCAGGGTGAGCTCCTCTCTCCATGGAGTCACATGTCCCTGTCAGAAGCCTGCTCCAGCATGGGCTTCTCACAGTGTCACAGCCACCTGTGGACATTTACCTGCCCCAGTGTGAGGTCCCCCATGAGCTGGAGGTGGATATTTGCTCCACAGTGGTCCTCCCTGGGCCACAGGGGCACATCCTGCCTCACCACAGTCTTCACCACAGCCTGCAGGAGAATCTCAGCTCTGGTGCCTGGAGCATCTCCTGCCCCTCCTTCTGCACTGACCTTGGTTTCTGCAGGGCTGTTTTTCTCACATTCTCTCTACTCTCTCCAGCTGCTGTTGTGCAGCAGTTTTCTCCCCGCTGCCATCTCCTCTGGCTGGCTCGGCCTTGGCCAGTGGCAGGTCCATCTTGGGCAAGGTGGCACCGACATTGTTGGACATGGGGAAAGTGTCTGGAAGCTCCTCACAGAAGCCACTCGTGTATCCCTCCTGCTGCTACACAACCTTGACCATGCAAAACCAATGCAGGAACAGAGAATTTCCTTAATAATTTTACACTTCCTTACAAGGAAAATATCAACTAAAACCGTCTATACTTAATTTCAAAAAACTATGAACATGTATAGCTGGAGGGTCAGCACAAATGCAGAAGATTTGATTAGATATGGTTTAATAAAACCAGTTTTAAATGTCTAAGTATTATGTTTCATAAATTTCTGCATCACTGTTTTTCCATTAGAGAAGCAATGCTTTTCCTGCCACTGAGGACTGTATCAAATACACTGATGATTTGTTTTTTAACCCAGGAAAACTTCCTTCCAAGTGATGCCTGAAGTGGCTACCTAGAAGCAGAGACTAGACAGGAGTAAAAGAATAAATGTGGATATTTATTTGAAGGGCCTTCAAAGGTACACCCTGGGGAGCCAGAGGCTGCTCTCAAAATGGACCCCAAGATGAACGACAGGTCACGAGTTCTTCACACTTTTATACGTTTGGTCCATTTGCATAACAGGGTTAATTCTCCAATTAAAGCTTCAGTTAATGATGTAATTTCCCCAAGCTTACCCCCCGCTCCAAGATGTTTGTTTACACATTTTGGGCCTAGGACTGTCTGGGTGTCCTTGAAGGGCAAGCCTGAAGGGGTTTGGTTATGTCTATCTTATCAGGAGAGAGCAGCAGCTAACAGGCTACAAGAAACTTCAGAGTTACACACTAGGAATACAGAATTTGAAAAATACAAGAGTTAAAACCTAAAGCATCACAAGCACCTTTGCTTCCCCCCTCAACTTCGTTTGGAATCTTTTATAAACAAAATCAATTCACAAAGAATCGACATCAATAGCTCGCAGACCCTCTTATTAACTCCCTATTCATTATTGTTTAGGGAGTTCATTGAAAGAAGAGGGTTTATGATCACTTTAGAGCATACCTCGTTCAATTCTTAATGATGTTTAACATTTCACAGATGTTTTTCAGCTCAATCATTGCATACAGAGATTTACAAGCAGTGTGTCAGAAGATCAGTTCAAATCAGATTTCTCCCTATTATGAAAAACTTTGATTTTTTTTTCCTAAATTTAATGGTTTAAACCAAATGTTTCAGATTTCTTCTTTTAGTATGGGATATTTCAAATGAAATCACTACATTTTAAATTACAAACAAACAAAATTGTAGAAGCTACCAAATCAAATTTGTCTAAAAATCTATCATAGCACTCCTGGGTCTTTTTGAGTTAATACAGTTTTCAATTCTGAGAATACTTTTAGTTGAAAAATTTTATATTAATTTAAAGTGTCCTTTTACGTTGCCATGAGTTTGCAGTCAGGGTAAAGCAAATATTCATTATATCTCAGAGTCAGTACTTGCAATGTGTGAACTGTGTGTACACTTTCCATAACATGCATTCTGTTACTAGGTCAGCATTTTAACTATTATGGTGACATAGAGTTCATTTTCACTCACTGAAACGTGAATATTTAAAGCTGTATGTAATACTCTATACATACAATACCTTTACAGAACCCTTCCCCTTACGGCCACCCTGAATGTCTGAATAAGGCAGGGAAGACATTTCAGTAACCAGTTGTTGGGAGCTACATGCCATATCACTCAACTTTGCGAGCTCTAAATATTTTTAAGCCTTTAGTATTAGTTTATCTCCACGTGCCAGCATCAATGCAAATAAATTAATAGGTTAAATTAATCTCAATAGGCTAAATTAATCTCAATAATAAAATTGTCATCTTTTACTGTTTCTGAGAAATTACGACGGAAAAAGCCATGTTATTTAGGTATTTAAACTGTTCTTTACATGTCCCCTAATAACAAAATTCACAATAATCTTGCATTATTCTAAAAACTGTTAAAATTTTTGAGTATATGCCTGTAAAATATTGCTAGCTATTCAGTAACTCTAAGTAATCTCAAATTGCCTCAAATTTTTCCGTAGTCAGGTCCTGTGAAGTCCTATTCTACTTGCAGTTTTTAATATTAATCTCCCAGAAGAAAGGAGCTGTTTAAAGTATTGTCAGAATTCAACATTCAGCAGCTTTTTGGTCAATTTGCATCACACCTGGGTCTTCTCCAGCATTCTGTGCAATCTGAGATAGATTTTTTTCTTCACAAGAGCAATGAGATCTAATCACTGACTCTAGTAGAGAGAAGAAAAATAATTTGTCATTTTTGCTTATCAAATTATTTTTTCTTAACCACTCATATACTTTATCCTGTTACATCAATATGCTTAAAAGGCCATTTTCAGAGAAACAAGATAACTAATTTCATGGTCGAAATAAAAACTCCAAAATTAAATAAATTTTAGGGGGTAAATTAAAAAAACATTACTAAAAACGGTGGAAAAATAAATCCAGTTAAAATTAAAAATTCATTTAAAAAATAAAAATCAAAGGTAATTTTTGACACTCAGAATGTCCGCCTCGGGAACTATAAGCATGGTGCTCAGATATTTATTAAACTCCCCCCAAAATACTGATTGTATTGATTTATAAAATTCAAAGTAATGCCTATTAATTAAAGCCTTTCTATGTGTTAGTAATGCATTTTTGCCATTTTCATGCCACCTGAAAGAAAAACAAACCTTCTTTTCTTCCACTCTCTCAAAAGTGTTTACCAAACTCTTAGCCAAAGTTTAAATTTAAAGTTTTACAGATTATTTTTCTAGCTGAAATTATATGACAGACTTAAAACTACTGAATCTTAATCACTGCGTAATTTCAGCCCTCCATGGATAATAACCTTTTGTGGAGGCATTAATTTATGCAGTGGTTGCGTTTTGGCTCCTGCAACAGCCTGGAACAGAATTACTAATGGCGCCTGGACCTTACCTGCTCCTTTTTCATCTATATTTCTTTCTGGTATAATTAAGTTCTGTAAAACTTCCCATGACTGGAATTCTGGTTATGTCCTTGCCCAAGAGTGCTATGTTTCATGAGCTGAATCCTGTGCTGCTACGGCCATCCCAGGGAAGAAATAGGATGAAGGTGCAGCACCAGTAAAGCTTACAGGAAAAGACCAGAACTAACGTGCTCCTATGGAACCACCACATCCTTTTCCTGAACCAAGACATGAAAGTGAGTACCTCATACAAGGTTACTGGGGAAAGCAGTACCAGGAGACATCTTATGAAGGGGCAAAGAAAATCACTTCCACGGCAAAATGAAACTAAAGGAGATTGTGCCAGTAACTCCACTGCAAATTACCAGTGAAATCTCAGCCACTGCTATTGAAATGGCATCAATCTTGGCATCATGAAGTAATTCTGCATCTCCCCACAATGACTAGGGCCCACTGACTATGTGGAGGATTTGCACAATTAATATTCTTCATGTATCAATGAACTGCTCATCAGGAAGATGGATGGTTTTTGATTCCCAACAGTTTCCTGGCATAGGACAAAAAAAAAAAAATTCTAGACCACCAGAGGTGGAGCAGGAAACAACTCAACCAGCTCACAGAAATATCAGTCAACATTTTATTCTCTCAAAACTGTGAGCACTGTGTCTGTTTTGTGCCCTCCCTTCTTTTTAAACTATCCCCATATTTTACACCATAAATCAGTATTTTTTTCTTTTCTTCGAATACTGGTTCATACAAGAACCATACAAGCAGCTTTTCTAAAACAAAATACCACAAAAAATTACAACCACTACCAATAATCCCCACCCCACGTACAGAAACTAACACACTTGTTTCCACATTTTCAACTGCCATCAGAAAAACCTTTCTTCTCTCAAACAAGTCCTGAGAAAATAGATTATCACAAGAAAGTTATGAAAGTTTAGTTAACCATTAAAGATTTGTAAACCACAATATCAAAATACATCATCAGGTGTTGTGGTCTCTTTTTTGCTGTTTCAACCACAAATACTGAAATGTGCATACATAATTAAAAAATGATAATGTGGGAGATCAAAAGGAAGTTATCCACTATGCATTTTTAATGATTTTGAGAAACGATTTTGATGGCACAGAGGAAGACATAATTAAAACCTCAAAGTTCTTAACAAGATTTGTTATAGATACTTCTTTCTTCCTATTTTTTTAAATCTTTGCAATCAAGTCCTTTCCATTGGTACTTTTTATGTAATTCTATTATGTCACTTCTAAATTATTTCCACATTTCAAGACTCTAAATGTAGAAAGAAAAGACTTCTGTAATTTTTTTTCTTAGAAAAACAAAATCCCTTACCCTTTAAAATTTCACATTCAACTCTTCCATTGTCCTTTGATCAAATTCCTCAAAGAACAAGAGAAACAACTTGATTTTTGTTGTTTAAAACTACAGCGTACTTTATTATCAATGCACTAAAGATCCTTTGAATGCATCTTCTAACTTTTGCATCACTAAGTGCAGCATATTGAAAACATAAAACCAAACCTAAAACCCACAAACACAGCCTTAAAGGGAAGATTAAGAAGTTCCTCTATATGCTTTAATGTCCGTGAAATATTATATTACTTTATATTATGGTTTGCACAAGAAGAATTCTTCATGCATGGAGCATGTAAACTGACTTAGATAATTAACTATGCAGGAATGAAGGAAGCAATATTTTACTTGAAATTGAAACGTGCTGTTGATATAACATAGCCCAACATGTCAGCTTTTTTACATACAGTTGAGATGACTGATTTAAGTTTAATAGTAATCTAAAAATGTTAATTAGATCATGCTGAAACATATAGGTCTTAACTCAGTTGTACCATCATCTTGTCACACTACCTTGAAAAGTCAAAGGGACTTCAAAATGTATGTAATAACAGTAACCAATTCCTTTAATTTCCCTTATAAGATGAAAGGGGGTTACTGAACATTTAGCTGCCATTTTCTCTTGCAATTCAAACTGAATACCTTTATCACTGCTGAATGGAAATACTAATTTCTTTAGCTGGACAAAATAAAGACCCAATATGTATATCTTTTTGTACAGCTGGCTATATACACCCACAGTTTGGCTGTTAAAGTTAGAAAATAATGTAGAAACAAATAAATATTTTATGTATAAAACCTACCAAGACTCCATTATTAAGCATCATCTCAGTTTTGTGTTATAAAGGTAGTCTTTTTTGGTCTCATCTGTGGAATATCCCTGGATTACCAAAGGTAATATATGGTGGCAATAAAAGTTGCTGCTCATCTCAGATTTTCTGGAGTATTGCATATTTTATGAGGTCAATTTTTAGAAATTTATCATTTCCACGGTGCTTGCAATTTCATGGTATTCGAGTGTTAACACCCAGCTGCACAAAGGAGTTCTACTATCCTGTATTTCTTCCTTTAAATCTGCTGTACTGCAACAGAATCAAGTAGATATAAGCCTATATTTTTCTATTTGTTATTTAATAGTAGTGATATCCTGTTGAAGCTTCCAGAGGAGTCATAAATTTTCTTTCCATAGCTGGCACATATTACAGGAACACTGCTTAAATGCATCTCTCCATTTCTCACCAGAGATATGGGAAGATTTTATTTCAGCATATATTTTCTTTCTGAAAGATATCAAAACCGTCTGCTCTCCTTCTAAGGAAAATTGAAGCTTTACTTCCTTGAGAAATGCATTCTCACTGAATTCAGAACTATATGCAATGTAATGCTAATATCAGTGTTAATGGCAGAATGCCGTTTCCCTTCTCCAAGTGCTTTAGAAAATACCCTCACAGAAGAAACACTCCCCACCAACGCAGACCTGTTTGACATCAGGAGAGATTTCAGAATCTGTGGTTTTGAGCATAGCAAGTTATACCCTTGTGCTTCTTATGGATACATACAGGATAACATCTTTGCAACTACAGAAGAGGTTTTGCACCTGCCCACCCAAAATAACTTCACTAAAGAAGATGTCAGTGACAAACAGCATCATTTTTTCCAACGTACGCTTCCTTTTTTGTGGAGAAAAACCCACACAATGTTAACTTTTTTCTTTTTTCTATCAGTGATTTTCAGAGGAAGTTGCACAAAGCATGATCATTTCTGTTTTCAAATCTTACTACAAAAAAACAAGAAATACATTGAGATTATTCTAACAGGCCTGTTTGGTTCTGAAAGAGATTATAGGGGTGGACTTGCATTATACATCACAGGGGGTTGAAGAAGAATTTTAAGACCTCATTTTTATTGAAATATTCACTTGGCTGAATGCACACTAATAGGTTGTTCGTACACACAGAGCACTAACTATGATATTTAAAAATGCAGGTCATCATTTCCCTGTCATCCAGTTGCCAACAGCTATTTCTTATTTTATATGTCAATGGTAATCTCTTTGGAGCAGTAACTGCATATGTGTGTCCAACCAATGAGACCTGTATTCATAAATAAAACACCTATGGTTATAGCAGTGAAGGGAATGCTACAGAACAGAGAACAGCTTGAAGATTGGCTGCTCTGAATAGTTGAGGACACTTGGGTTAAAAACTCCCAGTGTTACTCTTTCTTTTTTATATTGCTCATATTTTATGTATCTATATGCTATTCTGATTATCTTTTAAAATTTAAATAACTTTAAAAATAAATAATATCAAACAACTAAACGCATATGGGAATTATTTCTGTTAAATAGAGGCAGTTCCTGTTCTTAAACCGAATTACTACATTTTGCTCTTTCCTGTCCAAAATCCTTCAGTTCCAACTGATTTCATTGTATTTAAAAATTTTATTCGCCCCTCCCCACACTCACAATTTTTTTTATCAGATACTGTTGGGTTAAGGACTTATATCAAAATTTTAGCAACAACTCAAACAGTGCACTGGCATTAGATAAAATGATGTAGGTGTAAAAAACTGCACACTAGCTAAGCAAAATTATTTTGTCATTACGTGGACAAGATACAAAGTAATCTGAAGAGCTTACAATACTGTGTTTATCCAAAGGTGCTGTTTGACCACAAGTAACAAACTGAGTTTCTAAGACTAAATCCAAATAATAATTAAAGGTGTCCAACATGCATTAGATAACCCAGTCTTTTACACTTCAAAAAGGTGATGGACTAGATTAAACTAATAATAATGATAATAATAAGTGCCTGCTCAGGGTATTTATCAAGCTTTGCTAGCGGTGATTGGGCTGCTTTTCACTTTGCTATGATATAGGTCAAATGAAACAGTATTTCTCCTTAAATCTCCAAACTTCATTTTAATTTCTGAAACACTCTTAGGCATTACAAGTAGTTCTTCATTTCCATAGTCAGTTCCTTGAAGCACTGACTAAAGTGAATTTCACAGAAGTCAGCTGAGACAGGGGCTTGCAGTTCACTTGTCTGGCACAGACCTTCAAGACCAAGTTAGCCAACTCCAGGAATACATTCAAGCAGTTCAGAAATAAATCACCTATACCTAATATTGTAAAGGTTATTTTTATTATGGATATTTTTTGATATCTTTTTGACTTCCAGAAGGTAACTTAAGATTTTTTCGCACACATGTGTATTAATTTAGAAGTAGCACATAATTGCATGTTGTGTTTCAACTTCTTCACAATCCTGATCTCTTCAGCAACATAAACCAGTATAACTTCTTGCAAGATGACTTGCAATTCATATGTGATGTGATGAAAATCAGGGAAATTGTCAGCTTTAGCATGGATTGTAACACAATGCATCAAAATGCGGTAAATGTTGCATACCTGAAGTCAACAGGTACAAAACCAAAATAATTTGTCTGCTTAACTGAGCAATTAAAAATAGAAGTGAACTTTTTAATGTATTTTAAATTTCATACGAGCTGTATCACATCTTGCTTATTACTTTCATATTATGCACATTAAGGCATATTTTCTATGAATACATTAAGTTGTCGTATTGCTTGAATTTATTCTATCTTTATGCCTACTTTGTATACAAATTTTAACAACCTTAGAGCTATTCAGAGATAATCTGCTCTTGTTCTCTAGTTTAAATTTCATATTTATTCTGTCACTAGTAAAAGCAGACACAAACTTAATTTGACATTACTTTACAGGGCATTTCTTTTGGTTTCTGTATGTAGTCCCTGTCCCTTTTACCCTATGTAATGGTGACCTATATTTTCCATTAAACATTGAAAATAACATTTTCCTTGTAAAGCTGTTTTTAAATAATCATCATTCACAGTTAATTGTTAAGTCATTTTCCTACTAGTTCACATCTTACCACGAGATTACATAAGAAAAATCAAGTGAAAAAAAATCATTACACACTATTTTGAAGTAAGGATTTAAGGATTTAAGGCTTGACTTATGCATGAGGTTTTCTTACTAAAGAACTAATCACTGCGTTATGAAAACAACTAAAGACTCACAGGTTTTTGTGTATAGACCAGGAACAGAACACAGGTGGAAAAATAGACCCATGCAGTGAGGTTCAGTTCAAAAAGTAAAAATGAATAAATAAAAGATTTAGACCCAAATCTTCACCAGTGTGAATCACAGGACCCATCTGAAGAAAACACAGCAACACATAGTAAACAACATGATAATATCTCCATGTTTCATTAATATAAATAAATGTTTTAAAATATAAGATTTTTCTCTTATAGTTTTAAAAAAATCTCACCTAAATTTATTAAACATCAAGCTGATGTGGTCATAGGTCAAGTGATATAAAAGAAAAATGATGGAGAAACATAAAAAGAAGCACACACACAAGCTTTAGTTGCAAATACAACCCTCAAAAAACTCATCTTCCTTTTTATTTGTGACTTAAGGCCTTCAGTAGGAAGAAGAAAAAGGCCCTTGAAGTCTTTTATGTGATGTTAGGAAGTATTTGATGACTTTCAATTTTCAGGTTACACAGAGACATTTTTTATAGACAACCATGATTGTCAGGAGACACATTGGGTACAATATGTTGTTTGTGTTATATATCAAGTGACAAGATATAATCTATAGTTCTACACCCTCTTGTTATAAGTAAATTATTTTCTCAATGAAAACACTGTTTCATGGTGATTTTCTTTTTTTTTTTTTAACACACCACGTTCAAAACTAAGTAGAATAAGATATTTACCCAAAAGTTTTCCTGGAAGTTAAAGCCTGACAGGAGACTCAAGTGTCTTTTTAACCAGCCTAAACTTTGGGGCAACTGAGGCAAGAGGTGAAATAGAGAAACAGAGAAGGCTGCCAGCTGTAACACAAGTCTGTGTTTCTAAACCTTTTGGGTCCTTTCTGAGAGATTTTTCTATCTACTGTGGTTTTTCTCCATCTCTTTAAATTCTACCTTTGTTTCTTCATCTTTTCTCCCTTCCATTACAGTCATCAAGAAGTCTGGTGGACTAACAGTCTTCTTCTTAGTTTGAATTTTTTGCTTGAGATTTATTTTTTTTTAATTGTTTTAAAAAGTGTTGGAACACGTGTAGTACCAGGTTTTGGCTTGATGTTCTTTAAAACTTGAATTTCTTGCTGTTCAAATTTTTTTTTCTAATATTTGTAATTAATACAAGTACTTTACAGCACTAAAATATAGTATGCTTCAAAATTCAAAGAAACTTCATTTTCTGAATTCATGAGGTGAGAAAATTAGGACATTGAAGGACAAAGTGTCTTACTCAAGATGTCATACTTGAAATCGATACTTCAGCAGCTTTTTAGAAAGCAAAATACAAAGTGGTCTTTTAATCAGATCAGTTACCTCCCTCAAATTTCTTCAGCCTTTGTTCTCTGTTGACAAAGTGCTTTTCAAATTATGAAAAAAACGGTGAAGGTTTCCCTCCTCCCAACTTTCCTCCCTACAATTTGCATATAATTGCTCCTATAATCTTTGTAGCTGAAGTCCTTTGGATGCAAGGTGCCTTTTCAAGTGAGTTATCGTTGGTGTTGCCTGAAGCTATTATAATGTAGTCATTTTCTTTGACCTCCAAGCATTTTGCAGAATAGTACAGAAGCATTACAACCCCCAGAGCACATAAGTAGCTACACCACAGAACACAGGAAGGAAGTTTCTAAGGAAGACTTATTCCACTGAAGCATGGAAATGCCTTCATATAGAACAACCCTTGGGCTTCATCTGGGTATTTTAATTAAGTGCAGTGCCAAAACCAAAGTTCTATTAAAATTCTAGTTTTGGTCTTGAATTTCCCCAGGTGGTTAATGTGATATGATAACGTGTCACAATAGCAGAAAAAACAGGATTCTCAAAGCATCACTGAGCAGAAATACTCAAGAGTGCACACACTACTTATCACATAACTTAAGCAGGACTGTTTAATTGGAAAGTGTGTAATGTGTTTTGATCTGCCAAGCACTCTTCAACGTTTTAGTGATAAAACTCTTTGGAGATATCTTATCCTTAATAGCTCAGTGTTTGCAGCACAGGATGAACAAAGCAGCATTGCTGAATCCATGTTTTTACTGTGAATATCTCCATGTGATCACCTATAAGTTCACAAAGACTCTTCAGAGAATGGAAGCCTGTCAAATACTGAAAGACGATAGAGGTCCAGACTGATTTTTATCACTACATATGAGAGAAATCGTACCTCACAGAGGGCAAAATGATAATTAAGAGATAAATAAAAGAGATCATGCTTTGTGTCAGTATGGAACTACATTTAATGATCCAAGAAGGCATTTCATGTCCTATTTGATACAGAGAGACAAAAGCCTTCACTCCAGATTTTGCAGCTTGTTATCACCATAGTTTAAAACAAACAAACAAATAGTCAAAACCACAACAGTCTGATCAACTATAGAGTTGCAAATGCATATAAAAATACAATAAAATTAAGTCAGCTGCCAAAGAAATGAAAATCTGCGTGGCCAAAATTCTGGACACGTATATGTTCAAATGGATTGTATGGGGTCTGTCTACAAGATCATCAAGGGGTCAGTTATTTCTATATTTTACAGACAACTTCAAGTATAATTGTTGAATTAACTAATGGTAAAAAAAAATCTTAAAGAAATATCATATTAAATTTTTGAATTTAAAAACATTTGCTTGTACTTCAAGCACCATCAAGTCAATGTTCTGTTTAAAGTTATCAAGCATAACCTAAACTATATTTTTTGCTTGGCAACTAATGCAAATATGAAGAAGAAAAACCTTGAGTGTTTTCCCCCAAAACACTCCACTCCAACCACTGAAGTACATGACTTTTGGTAGGAGGGAAAAAGGGATGTATGACTCACTAATGGTACTTTTCTCAAGAAAAACTATATTCTAATGGAGGATTCTCTACTAGGACTAGAAATAATCCTGTTGACAAGAAAAACTCGAGTCCATTTATATCTCATTTCCCTAGAACATGAGTATTCGGACTAAGTTTTTCAAGGCTCTGCACAAAGAGCAGATTCTTAAAGCTGCAAGCCATACCCTCTACATTTTTCCTCAAGTTGCTTAAATTGTAGCAGTATATCCAGAAGAAGTGTGATCATGAGTATATTAATACCTCATGCAAAGTATATAAAAATAGAACAAATAACTATGCTTCACTAAATTGAATTATTGCTTAAATCAAATCTGAATCCCAGATTGCCTGAGTTCAGCTTTGGCATTTGCTGCTAGAGTAGAATTGCTGCCTGAGATCAATGGGTAGTAGAGTAAGTAATAAGATATAAGGAAGGCATATTACAAGTTGAAAATCACCGAAAATCATTGACAAAGAAAGGTACAAGAGCGGAGCTGCAGAAAGCAGTAAAAGGAAATACAATATTAACAACTTGAAGTTAAGGAAAGAAACCCTAGCCATATTGCTAATATTAAAATATTCAGCCTGAGACTTTCACTTTACTGTGTTAAAACTGCATTTTCTTCCCAGAGGAGATACTGACCTGCTCTAAGTACAGAACTATGCTGACTCCAAAGTAGTGTGACTGTACCTCTTCCTAACACCTTCTCTTCCTCAATACTGTCATTTGAATGAAAAGAAGGGAAATTGGTTAGGTAAGTCTTGTTCTTCTATGAGCTTTGATTTTTAGACCTTTTTTCCACCTAGATGCACTTTCATATCTTTATTCTAAGTGAATAAGTTCTCAGCATGAAAAATTCTTTACTTCTGCACTATTTCTGTAACACAACAGCTAATACATATTTATAGTTTTTTAAGCCAGTTATCTTAACTGAAATCAAGATCACTGTGTCTTTAATTCATCTCTTGGTTTTAACCAATGCAGAAACTACAGAGATTCATAGTGTACTTTTTATCTCCCTGGATGCAAGATCAGAGATGATTCACAAAAAGTTTAAAAGTTCCTTAGCTCAACTGACTATGCAGTCACATAAATATTTTAACCAAAGGACCTAAACAGAGTTATAAGTGGCTGAGAAGATTCTACTTGCATTGTTTTCTTTGTTCCCTCCTCTTTACAGTTCTTTTTTCATCAATACCTGCCTTAACCTCATAATTAATCGACTTGGAGATCACCTCACGTCTTGCATATTCAGAGCAATCATGTTCCATTGCATGGAGCTGATAAACCAAAGGCAGCACAGACTTGTTCAAAACAGATGTTTGTTTTGGGTTCTCCTCAGCAGTTCTCAAGGACTGTCACACCACATATGTACAACTCCAGCCAGACAGGGATGTGATTTTAAGGAAGGCAGTCCTATAATCAGTTCAAGACAGTGATTTTCTGATGGATTCCTGCTGTTTTACAAGTCCTTCTCTGTCTATCCATACATCTTTATTTCTCATCGTAATTAAAAAAAAGAGAAAAGAAAGAAAGAAAGAAAAAAAAAATCAATGCAGTACACCATGGTGTAAGAATAAAAGACTGGATCTATATAAAGACTTGCAAATTCCAACACAGATGTACAAGAGCACCACTCAGTAGCTGCCTAATACTGCAGTTAGTTAAGCCCCTGTGCTCAGGGTTCTGCTGTTGAAGTCTGCCCATGCTTTATGGTGTTTGTGATGTGTCACCAATGAAATCAGCAACCCACCAAGTACTTGGCACTTAGAAAGGGATTTTCAACAATTCAGCCTGCTTGCCAGCTGAATACTTTTTTATATTGGCTCCCAGTGTAAAGCAAAGTATAGATCTTCTTTTGCTTAGGGAAAAACCACCACAAAACAAAACCCAAAACATATAGCCCAGTTACAGAAGACAGAGCATTGATAAATGTAGATACTTCACTTCCCCAATGCAGTAGCAAAAAAATACATTTATTTTAATTTTTTTTAACTGATTTACACCTTTCTTCAGGAAAGGTAGGGATAGTAGTATGTTTAAAATTTGATTGTGGTTCAAGCTTATATTTCCTTTGTGTCTCTGCAAGTGACATTACTGACTCAGCCCTTCTGGCTGGAACAGAAAAATTTACAATCTCCTCCAAAAAACACTTTTCCCATTTCTGCAGCAGAAGGGTTTCTTATAGAAGCATGAACTTGGTAGTTTTGTGGGAGAGGAACTGTAGAGTGGTGAGTGAAGGATTTGGCAGAGCTGGGGAGGTGGTGGAATACAGAGGGATCTAATACCCTCAACAAAGCGTTAAAGATTTCCAGTCTCCTCAAACACCTTAGAGTCATTTTACAGCTCCCTTCCAACTTTCTCTGACTCATCTCAGAACCATATGTATTAGCAACCCCAAAAACACTTCTGCTGCAGAAATTGCTCTCCCTCAAGGTTGCTGAAATAAATAAGTTATTTTCTCTTTATCCTTAGGCCAGTGAGTTTCAGATATGGCTTACATTATTGAAAAGCTTGAAACAGCTCTTCAGGAAAGATGAGTCTTAAATTTCATTTTGCTCTAGTGCCTAGGCTTGTTAAGGTAGGTTTTTCAGTTGGGGATTACATCCTTGAATCCTTTTTCGGATTTCAGTGTCTAAATCCCTTCTTTCAAAAAGTTTTCTTTTCGAAAAAACTCCCAGGAAATAAAGAAATGATACAGGCCTTTCAGCTAATGAAGAGAAAGACAATTAAAGACAAGACGCTTTTTTCATTTTTCTTCTCTACTTAAAAACATTCAAACTACTCAGATAACTCCTCTTATTGTAATGCTTGCATTTCAGGTCGTAAGTGAAGAGCAAGGGAAATCATGACACTATAACCTACTAGGTCAGATACTCACATGGTGCATAAAATAGCAGGAGGTTTGCTAACACTTGAACTAACACTTGAACTTCTCTAACTAACTCTATTTAAAAGTAACAGCCAAAACCTGATTGTTCAATTTTAGCCGATGCATTGCAACTTTGTCCAAAAGTAAAACCATGTGTGAATTTGCAGTCCCAAAAGACTTGACGAATCAAATCCCACACACAACACGCATCACACCTTAGAAAGATCTTTGGTCTGTGCCATAAGCACAAAGTCAATTTTTAGGTCACTTATTTCATAAGACAAAACTTTTCACAGTGACCATGTTGGTGGTTATACCTTTATTTTTGGATAGCCGTTTTCAAGCCTTTGGAGGGTAAAACTTCCAAGTCAACAAAATTTTGTTTTCACTGGCCCAGGATAACATGTGTTACATTCTCTCTCAGCATAAAAAGAAGTGAAGAGGTGCACTTTACTGAAGAGGTCAGCTTATACAAAACTGTGACTCTGTTTAGCATCTTCACCAAGTTTTTCCTTTTATGTGGAAGCAAATCCAATTGTTTCCCTGCATTTGCTAAGGGCATTCTGTCTCATGAATGAAATATAAAGGTCAATTTCTTCCACACTGACATTGAAAATAGCATGTGGGACACTTCACATAAATATATTTTGTCCACTGAAAACTCATGGGATTGTTAAGGTTGGAAAAGTCCTCTAAGATTGTTGAGTCCAGCTACTAACTGAGCAGTGCTGCATTCCCCCATATACCATGTTTTCTAGTGTAACACACATATTGTTTGAAAACTTCCAAGGATGGTGATTCCACCACTTCTTTGGGCAGCCTGTTCCAAGGCCTGATCACCCTTTCCATGAAGAATTATTTCCTAATATCCAATCCTCCAATAACCTCACCTGGTGCAACTTGAGGCTATGTCATCTTGTCCCATCACTTGTGCCCTGGGAGAAGAGACCGACCCTCACCTGGCTACACCCTCCTTTCAGGGGGTTGTAGAGAGCAATAAGTTCTCCCCGAGCCTCCTTTTCTCCAGGCTAAACAACCCCAGCTCCCTCAGCCACTCCTCATCAGACTTGTGCTCCAGATCTTTCATCAGCTTCAATGCACTTCCTTGGATACGAATTGTCTACTCAGCTTTCCCAGATCTCTACTTTGTCATCCAAAGGAAGACTCATAGGATAAATAATTGCCATTGAGGCTACTGAGAAACTAGCTATGACCACCAAACAGGAGGAAAGATCTAGTGTACCTCATATGAGCATATTCTTCATTTTGTTTGATGAAACACTGACCAAACAAATATCTGAATAAACCTTATTTGGCATCTGCGTACCTTCCTTTTATACAGCTAGTGGGGACTTTAAGCGTGCTTTCATAATACTCTTCAAAGGTTAAAAGCACATTCCCATTTGTAAGGAAATCGAAGAGTTTCGCCAAAAAGTGTACCATGTAAACAAACAAACAAAAAAATGGACATTTCAAACTGGTGCCTAACAGTGAAAGAACAACTCCTTTGTTGCTTTGGTTCCTGCTGAAGTATGGCTCCCTTAGTAGCTGAAATAGCTCTTTACAGAGTTGAAGGTGAGGTTCAAATCTCCTCTTCAGGGAAGCTCCCAGGTACTTCTTCCCTATGAGGTCAAGTTGCAACCAGAGCTCACTCAGATGGATATGTGAATCAATTTCAAAAGCACAAAGGTAACTCCTGTAACATGGTAACTGTGCCAGTACATATCCCAGTACCACCACTGCTCAGCTGCTGAGCTACATGCTACCAAAACTGCACTGTTTGATAGTACCCAGGTAACCAGGAAGATATAACAAAAAGTGCCACTGACAAAAAGTGGCATTGATTTGTAAAACAAATCCCTGTAAGCTTGCCATCTGCAATGGGAAAAGCAGCAGAGACAAACAGAAGAGGGGGAAAACAGGCACAGCACCAACCACAAAACATATCTAAAAAGAAATATTGCTCAGTGTGATATTGGGTAAAGTGACCAATACTACAAGGCTTTCAAGAATATTAATTGCCAAAACATCTTAAAGAAGCTCTGTAGCCATGGGATAAAAGGATGGTCTGGTACAATTTGTTGCAAGATTGGATAAGGTGAATTTTCACAGTGGAGACGTACTGTAATGAGGGTTTCACATGTGCTGGGTTATATGCTAATCAACACTATGAATACATAAACTACTCGTAAAAGAGAAAAAATAATGAAGTGGCAAAGGTTGTTTATGAAATTACTGTGTTCCAAACAGTTTTTATGAAATTTACAAGATTATAAATTGGCAGATGAAATTTAACATGAAGTGATGCAAGTAGCAACAACAAAAAATAATCCCAGCATCTACAGATAGTAAGGACACTACCTGTATTAAAAGAAGGCAAAATCTGGGGCTACAATAGATAATTCTAAGGAGAAAAAAAAAGGAAAATAAAACAACAACAAAAAAGACTGTTTAAAGTGTAATAGCAGTCAAAATAAACTTGGCAATTATTAGCAAAGCTGTTGTGCTTGACAGAGCACATAGTGAAACTATTTGGATCCAAATACAACTCTTAAAAGCTTAAAACCTAAAGAAGTGTAAATTAGGAGCTCAGAAAAATCCATGGTCAAACGTCAGCTGTTTCCAGAACATACAGAAGCCAGGTGTGTGGAATGAGTTCTCAGTAACCACAGTATTAGCAACAGCACCGAAAGAAACAGGTTGGTAAAGAAGAAAGTCCCTTTCAACAAACATAGTGCAATAAAAATTTCGCTATGAGCACTGAAGCTTACACGTATCCTCTGAGCTCTGCTTACACAAGGGCCAGAAGAAAAACCCGTATGAGCAACATTGCATTCCTTCACAAGATTTTAGAGAATGATTTTTCTGTATTGCACCTGGTACTTGTCACCATTGTGCCTCGAACTGACCTAAGACAGGAGTATTTGCCCTTAATTAATGGAAAGAGTGTGACCGTCTTGTGAGGGCTTCCCTTCAAAGGTAACAGAAAAGCTTTATTTCTGGTATTAAATTTGTCACATTCCTAAATATTCTCAAAAATACTTGTAGCTGAATGTAAAACAAATCTCATGGGCCTGTTCTTTTAAATTTATTTCAACGTAGGACAGAATTATTTCTATTTTAATAAGGCTTTTTTGCTACTTTGCTAGTCAAAGTCATTTACCCAGCAGATCTCTCTTGTTGCACAACTGTCCTTCCTACTTTGATGTTGCAGAAATAGTTAAAAGGAATGGAATGTTTCTTATTGATGTCCAAAATTACTCTATGAATTCAAAAGTAATAGAACCCCTTGAATATTTGAAGTGAAACACTTTAGGGAGATCCTTTAAAATGTAGAGCTAGAGTGCGGCAGGCTAAAGGAATGATCACTAACAAGGGGTCTTAGGCATGTGGTGTCCACCACCTTACACTGAGAAATGTATTGAGCAGTTTGGAGCGTGGCTTGGAGCAAAACTAGAAATTATTTGCCTTTCCACCGGGTATATAATACAGTTTTAGTCTCTCTTCTGGTAAAGTAAAATGTTCTGGTGCACAATTGATGAATAAAAGCCCAAACAAACATCCCAGAATATGACCCGCAGTTAGAGCACAAGTCACACATGCATTCTCAATATTTACAAAGTATTGACAACTATAAAGACTTTTCAAAGAGAAAAAAAAAAATCTGTAAGATGCTTTGTTGAACAACAAAGGAAGTATGCAGAAAAGGCACAAAGTAGTAGAATAGAGTATTATGCAATGTCTAAACTATAAGACAGTTTCTTCTGCCATTCCAGGTACAGTAACATCTGCAACCATGCTAGGAGAATTTGGATTACACAGCAGCAACTACAATCAAACCCACAAAATGTGCAAACCTGCAAATTTATTTTATCAGGCACACTTTATAACCAGCAAAAGCACTTTTCCAAAGCTTATATACATTTTGACATCTGATGGGGAGGATTATTTTATACAGCTGCTTATTGAAAACTTTGTTTTGGTATGTGTTAGTCATTAAAGAGAGTGTTCCATAAAGAATCTCATAGCTTCAAAGACTGTCATTTTTCTCAAGTTGAATTTTCTTTATATTAAGCAAGAATACATGTTCATTTCAAATATACTGCATTTGGCTTTTGTGGAAGTCTGAAAAATATCTGAAGGTGTTGCCTTTGTACAGTTCAAAAACTTTCTTATATTCACGTCTTTCATGACAGAAAGGTATCATGAAAGATATATGTCTTTCATGAACTTCTTATCTCAGTAATTGGCAAATTCCATTGACAGGTTACTAAAGCCACCTCAGGGCAGAAGTATGTGCCCATTCCTGATGCTGTCCTGCCCAGCACCAGCAAAACTATCAATAAGTAAGGAATCAGTGAGGTGTGGTAACTGACACCAGTGACATAAGATGGCTAATTAGTACATCTGGCTAAGCTAGTCCGTATTTATTTGTCAAGATCCCAGCTTCATTTTTAAATGTAAGGTTTGTCCTGCATGCTCATCTCCAGGACTCCAAGAATATGGTCTCTTTAGCCCATCTGAGGACTAAAGTAGAAATGAATTTTTCACTTAAAATGAGGGGAAAACTCTGACTAAAAAGATAAAGTGAGTATTACATTTTCTTTCTCATGGAAAGCTGGTCTAAAGTAAGTGCTGCCATATTCTGGGAAATCTTGTTTTCAATTAGTCTTGAATCTTTTGTTGTTGCTGTCATCATTGATGGTAAGTTATGGTATGCTTAGCATTTCTGTGGAGAATATGTTTACTGTCATTCATCACTGAGATTTACGGAGATCCCATAACAGCAATTAAATGTGGTTGTTTACTCAATGTTGTCACCAGAAGAGGATATAGCCTGTAGAGTGGAACTATTCAGGGGCCTGAAAATGTTTTATTTGTCAGTCACATCTAAAACATGAGCCAACAAGCGTCTCTTTTAGGGTCTTCTATATATTTCAAGAAAATCAGAATTCTTGGCCAATAGAAAGTCTTTTGTTTAAACGCTTGTTTTGTCTGTAAAGCCAAATGAAACACTTCATTAACTCATTCTAAGTCAAGATTCAACATTATAAAAGGATGACTGGCTTTCTTTGTAAGCAATTATGTGCTGATACGTGTAACCCTCTCTTGGTGCCAAAGAGGAGACCCCAGTATAAAAGCCATACCTGTTGTTCAACCCTCGGTCAAACAGAAATTGCATGATGCATAAATCAGTGCATAAAGTGCAGAAACATTCACTAAAAGATTTAGACAAAAGAGGGATGAAATCAAAAAAGGAAGCATTTCTTTTGCTCCACAGCTCAAAGCTGTTCCTCACATCAGGGTTTCACAGAGACATAGCTAAACATAAAGCTTTGTATCATAGAGATCCTGTGGTGATATATACGAAGGAGAATTCAGGGGTTTGCATTCCTAAAGTGCAAACAAACAAGCGGTTTCATAAAGGAATAAGATGTCACCATGTCTCCCATAACAGATAATGGAAATCTCTAGCAAGTACAAGATATGATGCCATATCCAAGGGAAAAGCACAAAGCTGTGTCAAGGGCAGTTTAGGTTAGATATGAGGAAAGCCTTTCGCACAGAGGACCTTTGGGCACTGGAACAGGCTCCCAAGGGAAGTGGTCACAGTGCCAAGCCTAAGAGAGTTTAAAAACCATTTGTACAATGCTCTCAGGCACATGGAGTGACTCTTGGGGTGTTCTGTGCAGGGCCAGGAGTTGAAACCTATGATCCTAGTCAAACCCTTCCAACCCACGATATTCTGTGATATTGTCTTCAGTTCACTTCTTTCTTCAATTCCTGACTGTCAGGTCACATCTGAGATATTTATAAATATTTGCTCAGCAAACTCATTGGAGCGGTGAAGTAAATACCATGAAATCGGACTAATTAGTAAAAGGCAGTACATGCAGAGAGTCATGGTATGAGTTTTCTGCAGCACCGCTAAGGACTGCTTCATGCAGTAGTGCTGCTGCATGGGCATTCCATGCCAATATTCAGTGAAATGGCATATCTACTCTAGCAGACTCAACTAATCAAATAAAGGTTATCACTCCTAAATGGAGCAAGAAGTGAGGCATATCCTATAAAAACATTATTTTATAGAAGCAGGTCTATTTAATGCTTTAAAACTACCACTGAAATTGCTGGTGTGACCTTCAGTTTCCAATGTGCAAGTATTTTTAGCAATCCATAACTGTCATAGTTGATGAAACTTTCTGCTACCATACCTAAAAGCTTTGTAAAACTTCCATTATTCCCGACAATTAGCAATAATGCGCAGTTGTTCTAATGGGTGCTTATATGTGACTGCAATATTATGAGCACACTCTTTGATTTAAACAGGAAGTGGTATAGTAATTTTCAAAATTTCAAAGTTGGATTACTTTAATAACATTTATAAAGTACAAATAATTTCTGCCACTGTTACAGAGCACTTTTAATAAATACAAGATCACTTTAACCATTTTTACTTTCCTAGCTGAAAAATTATTCTCTTTAATGAAATTTGTAAGTTGGAAGAAAACTCATGATGCAGGAAGCTGGTGTGTGTATACATATACATATATATAAAATTAAAATACTGAGTTAGGAAATTTAATTGCTATAAGTTCTTCAGTCAAACCTAAGTTGAGCACAACCACATTTCTAAAAGTGCCTTATTATAACCAAAGGAAAACCTGCAACTTTAATTTAACTAGGTATATCTTAGCAAGGTTACAGGAGATATGGTGTTTTATCCCAACAGTACCTCTTTCTTCACATATTTTTCAGTGACACTTAAAATTAATTTATAGAAAGTACTAAACAGTTCTTTTGTGAACTGGGAAAATGCAAGACAAATATCCTTTGAAAAGTTTTCTGGTTTAAGCATTGATATCAAACATCAGGTCACACAGGTATTTGGCAGTTCGCTTTTACTGCTCTACAGGGAAAGTGTCACAGCAGAAAGCAGATAAAGAAAAGCCTTACACTACTCAATAGAAGTTATTAATGGATATTTGTACAGGTCTTAGGTGACAAGTTTATGATTGTGGGGACCTACCAGGGTGCCTTGTGTGACAAGAGAACAGCAGCCACTCCCGTGGACGGAACCAGTCCCAGCCAGCTTCACTGCTGTTTAAAGCTGAACAACACTGGCGCCCTTGTGACAATGTATTTAGAAGAGGCAAAAAGTGATGCATGCCAGTTGTGAGAAAGGGGAGTCAGAAAAATGTGTGCAAAGCAGCCCTGCGGACACCAAGGTCAGTGTGGGTGTGGGAGGAGGTTCTGGAGGCACCAAAAGGAGATCCACCTGCAGCCCATGTAGAGAGTGTGGAGGTGGTTATCCATCTGCAACCCACGGACAGGAACACAGAGCAGATATCTTGGTGGGGGAGAATGTAAAACCACCATGAGTGAATTTGATCCTGAGAAGAAGGGAGGGATGAGAGGAAAGTGGTTTTAGTTTTGTCTTTGCTTCCCTCTCTCCTATTCTATTTTTAATTGGCAATTAATCTTCCCTAGTCAAGTTTATTTTGCCCATGATGGTAATCAGCAAGTGATTTCCTTGCCTTTATCCTGACCCCTGAGCTCTTTGATGTTATTTTCTGCTCCTGTCTTGCTGAGGAGAGGGAGCAAGAGAGCAGCTGGGTGGGGGTCGGACAGTCAGAAAAGGTTAACCCACCGCAATTTTATAGATCTAGGATAAAAATTATTTAGCCACAAAGGACACTTTAACAGCCCTCCAGAATCATCTAAAAATAGAAGTTAATTGTTTTATTAGAGGGCTAATACAATATCATCTCCTGCAGCAGTGGCACAGGACATCAACAAGGTCTTGTGCTATGCATAAGACCTTTAAATCAGGCCTGTTGCACCTCTTTAGATAAATGCCTTTAGAAATTTATTAAATGACAGCTGTTATCAACATTGTGGAAAACAGCAGCAAGTGAATATCAGGGACTAGTTCCTGATAGCGTTCAGACCCAGATGAAAGTAAACATCATTTTAATCTGCCTGCAATTTCAAGCACTACTAGTGATTTTGGATTCCCAATCTGAGCGTGATTTCTAGAAGGCAGGTACTCAGCATTATCTGAAAGTACCATATACCTGACAAAATCTTTGATAAAAAAATTGCTTTCAGAATTCTCATTCCACTTTTTACTTAGAGGCAATTCTCAGCACAAAGATGTAGTTACTTTAAGCAAACAGGAATCAACAGGTTAGAAAAAAGGCTCTGAGAGTACTAACTGCTGAATTTAATAGCTTTTTGTTCAAGAGCACAAAAAGCCTTGCTTTACTGTGCTGTAAGTTAACTTTGCTTGCTTACACTGTTATAGGTCTGAATTGACAACATGAAAAGTTATCAGTCTTAAGAAACTCAGTTGAATATGGTCTGTGTTTCAAACTGGAGTAAGAATAAGTGCAAATTAAAAGAAATGGTATGAAGCTAAGTTTTATCAGGTCAACAGAACATTCTAGAAGTTTAAAAAAAAAAAAATCTACATGAAATCAGGATGTAAATGAAACCTGCCAATATCCCGAGTTGTATCAGCCTGAAGGAAGAACTCTGCTTTCTACAACAATTTGTTCTCATAGTACTATGACATCCAGTGACTTCCAGATAAAAAAGCAATAAAAAAGTCTATCTTGGTTGTAAGCCCTAAAGTAAAGGATTACTGTGATAAAGTCAAGCAGTTGTCTCTGTAGAGCATTTTAGATTGTCTGCAATAGAATAAGCTGAGAGTGAGACGTAAGTACAGGAAGAGAATCTGTTAGTTTGACGTTAACTAGCGAAAAGCTCTCAAACTGTTAAACTGGTGATTTGCCTTCCCAGGTTTCTCACCACATTCCTTCTGGCAGCAAGAAGTAGAATCGTCTTTTTGTAACAAGGAGTACATGGTAGGTTCTCCTAATTTTTTAGGAGAATTTCACATGTATTGAATGGTGAAACCATAACCATAAAAATGTGAAATTCATAAATTTAAAAAATATGTTGAACAAGACATTTATAATACAACCGTACAAAACTCTGGGGAAAGAAATATTGCTGTAACTTCCTAGTGACTGGAAAAGAACTGATTCCAGGTGCTGCAATTAATTTGTTGTGAAAGAAATAAGTGGATTACAGCAGAGAACACCAAATTCCCAAGGTTGATTTAGTCACAGCTCTTTGTATGCCTGAGCAGGTGTCTTGATAGCAACATCAGCAGCGGATTTCACAATTCACAGGTGTAGCATCCCTTTCAGAACTCCAGCAAAGACAGCCGTGTTTGAACAATTTCAGCCTGCCAATAGTTTCTCATACTCTCGCTTTTCCCAAGACGCTGTGTCCCCAAAACTGCCGCAAATTTGTTTCACTCCTTCACTACAATGAAATGAAAGACTTTGTGCTTCGGCAGACTCATAAGGTTATTTGATGTATTGCTATTTTGCAGCTGCATATATAGCATAATCAGCAATTCCCTAGAGTACAGGAGCAAGGTTACTCTTTGCAGTCTTCAAACTTTCCTCATTTACAAGCCATGCAAAACTCCAGTGAAAAGTTTGGAGTTTGCCGCAAAACTTATAAGCCCATTTTAGGTATTCAAAAATGCCTATTCCAAAGGTGGTGCAGCTTCACAATCAATAATGGATTTCTCTTTATGTCATGTCTGTGAAAGACTATTATCTTGATTTTACAAGGTGAGACATGGAAAACTAGAGTCCTGAAACCACAGTACACAAATGACTTAAATGCCTATTCCTTAAACACGGGAAGAATGAGTAATTTTTTAAGAGGATTAGTAGGCACCTCAAAACTGTATTGCTAAAAACAGAATAGCCTAAAATATTCCATAATAATGCATGGGTACAGAACTAAGATGTGTTTTTCTCTGTGCTGCTGCTGTTCTATTTTGGCATTTAGTAAGAAGAGACAGTCTTATTAAGTCTCAGTATGAAAATCTATCCTTTTATAAATCCTCTAGAGGTGAAGATATATTAAAAATGAAGTTTACATGGCATTTATAAATTCTTCTAAGATACATTGGATATACTCTGATATGTTAGGTTGGTTTAATTAAAAGATTATGATTTTAGTGAGATATTTGAACAGTTTAAAGGAAATCAAACGAAGAAAAAAAGTCTTCACTGTGCCTCTAATTTTGTTAGCAAACTCTGAAAGCTGCAAGAAAAACTTGTTCTCAATCAAACCTATTAAAAGCCACCAAGACAAAAGTACCAAGGAGCATCAGTGCATGAATTCTTACCTCACTTAGATACAGCAAATCACACAGATTTTCTGTTCCACCAGTTTTCATGACTTATCCTCACAACGTCTGTCTGGCCTACATGAGAAAGCTAAATCATTTTTGCTGTTGGATATGTGGTCTAGCTATCCCAAGGAGTGAAAGCACAGGGCTAGCAGAGAACAAAAGCAACTGCTACGCTGAAGGCTGTACTTTTAAGAATAGCATTTTAGTTCTAATGAATCTCTTCCTGACATCCAAGCGTATCTGAAGTACTATTGTGATCTCAGTTCTCTGCTCCTCAGTCAGCAGGGGCTAAAACTGACAGCTCACTTAACTTCATAGGGAGAGAGACTACCTCTTACCTCATGCAACTTGAAAGTGATCCTTCTGGCTGAATAAGAGAGACAAACTCCAATGGGAGAGGCATCAGTTCTTACTCAGCTGAAAATAAGGTGGTTCTGATGACAGGATTCATAGGAAGAATAATGAAAATACAGCAGAGCGGAGGAACATTTTTACACTGAATGATACTTATGATCCCCTAGTGGATGTCTCCTTTGCTAAACTTCAAATTTCATTCGTATCTACAATGTTATGAGTTTTGTTCATTAAAATAATTCAGTACCATTATACTATGACATTTTACTATGACATATGTTCAGTAACTGCAATCAGGCTATAATTACTCCACAAATATATTTGAAAAATCTAAAAAGGCTCTTAGGATATTGCATACACTCTCCTTTCCTTAACAGCGTTTGTACAAACCACATATTTCAAATATATTCTGTATTACAGAAGTATTTCTGTGCTTAAGGAAAGATTGCCTAACTCCCCAGTGGCTAAGAAGAGTTAAATATGCACAAGCATCTCTCATGTATCATTTAGTCACATAAAATAGAGGCAAGTCGAAAGGAAAAAGTCACAGTTTGATAGAGAAAAATTTTTATAAACAGCCCGAGAATGGCATTTGTGATAACTTCTGCAGTGCCAGTACATGGCCCTCTTTTCCAACTAAGTCATACTTCAGTACTAAAAATGTGATAGAACTTCAGGTACAGCCCTAAAAGCAAAATTTCTGTCAATATTTTAGTTCTTGAAGGACTAGGTAAGACTGACAAGCCAAATGTTTCCATAAATCCTTAGTAAATTTCTGTGAGTGTGTGATGTTCTGCTTAAGTATAACAGACTTGAATAACTCAGGGTGGTTTGTTTGTTTTACTATTGGCTTTCTTGTAGAGGGGGTGTGTTTTGAGTGTTTATGTTTGGTTTGGAGTTTTTATCCCACAGTATGTCCTTATAGCCTTGAATTTCCATTCCTTGTTTCTATTGTACATCAGAAGTGATAAGATTTTGCAAACAAACATTGTAATCTCTTCTAATCCATTGATCTAATGAGTTGTTGTGGCATTTCCAGCTAACATTATGGAATAAATATTTTGGCTACTCAGAAGATTTTTTTCCTTTATCCCACAATTAGAATTAAAGGGTCTTATTTCCTTATTTCATTAGTAAATTCTTTACTCTGATAAAGCAAAATGCATGACAAAAACCTAACTAAGCAGAATTTGGCCCTCTAATTAAAGCAACCAAAGAAATAGTAATAGCTAAAAGAATCTGGAAATAAAAAAATAATTGTAATACAAGTGTTCTTTAATTAACTGAGAGCTCTGCTATTTTTTTGAAAAGTGATCAACATAAACCTTGATCCAAAGAGCTAAGTGTTTGGAAGAATTCTTTGAATTTGTTTTAAACCACATTATTTTAACACATTTCTTAACTGTTCAGAAATTACATGCATGTTTACCTTTGTGCATTGGGTAAGGCCTAAATGTAGGAGCTTCTATTCGCAGCAACAGAACAAATGGCCTCTGGAATTGTTCATTTCATGATCTCAAAACCAATGAAGATAATAAATATGTTCACAGTATGGGACTGGTCGGTGTGCTAAAATGTCCTGTGGGACTCAAATAATAGCATTCTTTATGTCAGAGCTGCCAGCAATAATGTGGATTATTTTGAAGGTTTTGATATACCAATCTTTCACTGTCCTCCAGGGCTGCCTGGAGGACAGTAGTATAGTTTCAAGAGAAAATATCAAAGTTTTCATCTCACGTTAGAACAAATATGATAACTTTGAACTTCTGAGGAAAAGACATAAGAAAAGAAAAAAGTTATAGCCCAGTTTGAGCACCCATTTGGTGTCCTGAGGGTTCAAAAGCCCATGCTAGCCAAAAAACAACAACAAAAAAAATCAGAACTATATTCTTGTTTCCAAATAAATGCTTTAACAGTCTGACTTCATCATGCACATTTGGCCTCCCCAAATAACAATATTTTTTCACAACCCAATGCGTTCTGACAAAAGAGATGGTTTACCAAATTAGTATTTTTTTTCTGACAGATAAAGGCTTTTGGTGCAGCTGCCTGCTCACTGATGAGGAAGCACAAGTTCTGTCCTGTTCTGCTGATGATAGTTTGTTGAATTATTCTATGGCTATTCTGTGGTTTCAAACTTGAAAAGCGAGAAGAATGGCACTTACTGTAGAAAACATCCAGCAACTGCTGTTTGAATGTATAACATTTACATATTGAATAGCAGCAGCCTCTGTTGTGAGGCAGCAGTAAATGGACACTATGCAACATGACTATATGCTACTCTGATGTTCAACATGTTCTTCATGCATACATAAGGAACAAAGACCTCTATATCATTTCCAAGAACTCTTATCCTAAGCTGTTTGCATTTAACATGTAAGCGTAAATAATTATGTTTTCACCATTTAAAAAAATGCACACAAACACTCATGAACCTTTCAATCTCACCATCTCCTTTTCTGTGGCAGTTTGGTCTTTTGTGGGAATCTTTCGTGTGTTTTGATTTTTTTGTCCCCTCTGCTATTGAAATGCCACTGTGAGATGCAGAAATGTCAGAATAATATCCATGATTTTCTTGTATTGAATCCTTAGAAGCATTCTAAAAAATTTAGACATAACAGTACCATAAAAACAACAAAAAAAAACAACCTCATGCTTAAAGATCCAGCTGTGCCATAATATCAGCTTCATATAGCAGTTTAAACGATTGCAAGTCCTTTCAGTATCCTTAGTTGGGACAAAATCTATTTGGAGATTGTGTCACTCAGAGTTAGGTACTTCCATTGGAGCCAGGTTTCTGAACTCCCATGACAGAGTCTAAATTGGCAGAGCTATGAGGCTGACTACTCTATTTCCACGATGGAAAATAACTCAGCTCATTCTAGGTCCTACCAGGTAGATCTGAACCATGCTTATTTGACATTGCAATGGTAAAAAAACCAAATAATAAACCACCCGATACACACTGAGAGAATGGAATATCTGTCAAAGAACACAATTATTTGACTTGTTATTCATTTCACTTTTTGCCAGTGAATGCTTTTATCATTTTATTTTGCTCTACTATTGTAATCGACAACCTCACCCATGGGAGGATTCATTAAAAAAAAGAAAAAAAAAGGCACAGAAAATTCAAACCCTTTCCCTCTTTGTTCCGAAAATATTTTAAATGTATTTTAAGTTACGTGATTTTAAACAAACACAGTCTTATTTAAGACTTGACTATCAAATGTACATGCTTTAAAACTATTTCAAATACATTAATGCAATACGGGATGTTTGGGAACATTATCATGACATTGCCTCAAGTTCTTTAATGAAAAGATTAGGCTGCATGCTTTACATAAGTAATATTATCATCTGAGGCTCTCTTTTTTTCTTCCATAGGAGGTAGAGTACTTTTCTGCAAAGGATATACTCTGTGTATATATAATGGTCCTGGAATTTACTTTCAATTTGAATTTTTTCTCCTTGTAATTTGAAAGACAGCTTTCTGACTATTTTTGGCCTGCTGTGGTAAAGGGGCATATCTTTAAGTGGAATTTTAAAGAATTCTCATAATATATTCTCCTGCAATTATGCATTTCATCTGTGAAATTGAAACACTTCCTTTAGACACAAGAAATACTGCAACTTCTACTTATGAAAGGAAGAATATCAATATTCTGCAAGGAGAAATCACTTCCAGTACAAAAGCCTAATTGTTTTTGATAGGATATATTTAAATAACTGTCCTATCTAGAGACTTTCAAAGGAAGAAGCACAATGAAAGCAATTCAGTTCATTTATTCCTTGACCATAGCTATACACAGATGATTCCGGATGAGAAAGTGTGGAAAAGGAAAAAAATTTTAAAAAGGAGGAAATTGGCACTTTCTTACTTTGAGAATGAACCAAATTCATAAACATGATGATAGTAATTCCACAAACAAATTCAAAACCTGTGGAAACTGGTGCAAAATATATAATCTTGGCACAATTCTTAAGAGGGTGGTTTATCTTTAGATGTTAAGGAGTGTGATTACCCTGCAAAGCACTACAGAGATCATTTTCATTTATCCAGTTTTACATTTCCAATCCTTCAACCCAGCCCATGAGATGTGGCAAACCAGCTTCATAACTCCCTCAAAAAAAAGTTCCCACGCAATTTAAAATAGTTATGAGTTCCCTCATAACTCTATGACCAAAGCCATTTCACCACCTCCTCACCTCCTCCACAGACTTCCAGTGTTCAGTCTAAATGTGATTGTGCAGACTATATAACTACCAGCTTTCCATAAAGGGTTGTCCTTTACCCTAATCACCACTAACTTTCTGCTTTTGGAACTTAGAAGAATCCACATCCCCCTTCAACCTATTATAAAAAACTAAGAACACCAAACAAGTTATTTATTTTTCTCTCAACTCACAATATAAGCATTCAATTTTATTATTATGGTGGTTATCTTCCTTCAGGGTTCAACTTGGAGTTCAACTCTCAAGTTGCACACAAAATGGATCTCATCAGCTTTTACAAAACAGTCTTATGACCGTGGGTTTTTTCCAATGGCAATGTCTTTTCTAAGTAGTTGCACAGCAAAATTTCTAATTTGTTTCCCAGTAAGCCCCTTTTCTTCACATCACTTTGTTAATGCAAAAATAACAGTTGTTTCGATTTGATTGAGATTATTGTTCTCTTGACTGCACTATATAACAACTTTATGCATTTCTTCATCCTCATTTTATTTGTCAAGTTTTGTATGATTTATTTTGATTTTTGCAACTTAACTACTGCAGTTTTGTCCATTCTTTCTTTATGCCTTTATTTATATCCTTTTAAAACACAGAAACTAACGAAACTGTTTTCCCCCCTTCATTTTCCAAAGAATATATTCATAGACATTGTGCTTATTCGTTCCACTATAAATTTTTCATATTTTTTATATAATTGCTGACCTTGTCAGAACACTGCAGAGTTCCACAGTTTCCTGCAGTAGACCACCTCTGTGACCCCATGTGCCACTGCAGAGGTGAACAAGTCCATCATCAGTTTTGCAGATTTCACTCTCTTGCCTCTTATTTTGTGCCTCTAATTTGCCCACTGCTGTGGCTGGACCTTCAGCAGGCTCCCAGCTAGGATATGCTCACTCAAGGCAAAGTATCCCAAGATCACAAAAAAAAAAAATCTTCCTGGTGAACAGTAGATAGGACATTATGTCCAGGTGCATGACTGATAACTGTTAGTTGAAAAGTAACACTTTACACAACATCATTGCACACCGACATGGTGCTTTTGAGTGGACTACTGCTGTACCAAACAGTCTGAGATAACACTGCATATCAAAACAAACAAACAAACAAAAAGAAAGAATTAGTTTTCTCATTGAAAGAACCTCGTCAGAGCTGAATTAGACCAAGACAAACAATCTATCAACAAACTGACATAAACATTTAGAGAACAAGACAAAAGGAACTTTTTCAGTGTTTTTGGTTTCTCAGATATCTATCTGGCTATTACAAGCCAGATACTTATGTCCTGTCATTCACAATAAAGCATTCATCTGACTCTACTCCTACAGAAAAACAACTTCTAGTACCAGCAAAGTATCCATCTTTTGACAAGTTTGGGTTAGCAAAACACCAAATAATTTCATTACTGCTCTTTTTCTCTCCATTTTAATTTTTTTTTCTGTCTCCCATTGCTTGAAGAGAGATTGCCAACTACACTCACAGACTCTGTTCTAAAACACCAAGCTGTCAATAGAGTGACTGCTGTATTTTTTAAGAGGTTGCCACATCCTTTGAAAGCATTTGGAAGCAGAAATACTTCTAGCAACAACCTGTTCATATTTCATCACTGCCAGTTTCCAGTCTAAGTTATGTAAAGCAAGATAAACAATCTCGGAACATCCAGAAGATGCACAAAGTTTAAGGTATAAGGTTAATGCAAAAACTGCCTAGTCCTATTTCACAATATCTCATCTTAAACATCTTTTCAGAACTAATAGGAGCACTGCATGTCATTAAAATCAGCAGCCCATATCAAACAGACATAGACGTCCATCCATCACTGTAGACCTCACTGCACATTTTAAACACACTTGAAGTTTCTAGTTCTAGCTAAATGATTCGTTTTTCTCTCTAAAGGAAAGACATGAAATTCACCATGCAATTACCTTAACATCCTGCTGCGACAGAAAGGGCCTTTGTAACTCATCTGTAGTCGTACACTTTGTTTCTTGTACAACAGCTGATCAGAAAAAAACCAGTCACTGTGAGTCCCGGGCAGGAAATCTTTCAAGACTTGTGGTATAGCCTGTTCTTGGAGATTAAAGAAAATCTGTGGAACAAGCTTTTTTGCCCGGAGAGAAAGGAATCCTCCTTCTTTCTGAAAGCACCTGAACAACTTCAGCTGGGCAGTCACACCCCTAGGAAACAAAGACATCACAGGTGTGGCTAAGGAGATTTGGAAAGAAGAGCTTGGAATAGGAACCAGAACTAATAAACAGTGGGAAAAGAAAGAGCAAGGTGGAGTTTTAGGATAAAAAAAAATTATTTTCGTTTTTTTCTATATGTTGATTGACGTTTTTGTTGAAAGAAATTCATTGCCACCAATGTTTAAATGAATGCTAGTTTAGCTTTAATAAACTCTAAGCTTCAAGCAGATCAGTCTCAAAATTCTGTCTGGTTTTCAGTCCTAACACATCCTTACATCTTTCCTTTCTTTAAAAGTTATTTGTTTTACTAAGAGAAACAAACTAAACAAGTTAATTTTCAAATCTGCATGCTTTGTGTAATAGAAACAACGGACATAAATTTAATTCTGCTTGTCAGTAACATGTGAACTATTTAGACATACAAAGATACTACATCCGTTAGAAAATGGGTTTAACTAAGAAAAATGTGGATGTATAAAATAAACCCCTGTCTTTTCACTCAAATATTCAATGAAAATTCATTGGTTTCAGTAGAAAAAATGTTTCTTGGTTCTAGATAGTACTTGTAAACTCAACAAAGATAAAAGAAAAAGGCAAGGATTTCCACATAGCTACAGATTTCATTCCTAATATTTGCTTTTTCTTAGTTCTGAGTAAAGCTAGGGGCTGTTGTGTCAGGCAGGCCCATTGCAATTGCTCATTTACTGCCTTGCAGCTGCTCAGTTCCACATTCAGCTGCCAAAAGGAAAGGGCACCCTCCCTTGGTGGGCAGCACACGCACCTGAGTGAATGATAACTGCCTACTCTCAAACTGCCAGCGCAAATATGAGCCTGGACTAGAGAGATTTCTGAAGTGCTTTGATAAAATGCTTTTTTGGTAGCATGTCTCCTAAAAAACTATCAAATCCTGATTATTGGCTAGGGTGAAAAATATTTTTTAGCTGTGCCCTGCTCTAGGAATGTTATCAACAAATTACTCCTAAGGAGCAACGCATTTTCATTAGCCTTAAAAGAAAATACCCTTAACAACTGGCACTGCTAATCATAATGATGGGTAGGGGAGTCATTATGTAAATGATCATTTATGAAGCATCTCGCTGGCATCCCAACAGGACAATAAACCATTTTATAAATAAAAGGAGTCGGTAAGGCAGAGTAAGAATTTTCTTTGGGTTTTTTTTTTTGGTTGTCAGTGACAGAGGTTCTGTTGCTATTTTGGTCATACTGAATAAGGCTGCTACATGTTTGAAATAATTTCTTAGACAGCCTAAGAAATAGGAAGGTCTTGTGAGAAAGTAGGTCTGATACTTCCCCTCCCTACTGCACTGTTCAAAGACAGTAAGCAATGATTAGCAAATTGATAAAAAAGCCCAGCTTGTCAGTGAAAATTCAAATCTGAGTATGCTGTAATAAAGTATTACCTTGGTAGCACAAAGATATGATATTCTTATTTTTGATTCCACCAAGTTCATATGTGGTATCATAGTTTAGACTATCCACACTAATGGGAAAAGGCTGAAGTCGGTTTATCTTGTGCTATCTAGTAGCTGTAAGAACTCTTACAGACTCGTAGCAAAGATTAATCTAATATCATGTACTGCTTTAATAGAAGACTGGACTCATTGCTAAGAAATCTTTTCCATCTTCTGATTAGAATGTAGGGGTTTTCTGAACTAGAGACCCGATCAAAAGCATTATTTTTTACATCTATTAGAAAAACAGGGATGTTAATTCTCCATGACATTTCACAGAGAGGTCTAAAATTTTGATCCAGAAGCAGTATATAAACAGATGAATCAGATCAGAAAGGAAAATTGTACATCTACGACAAAAGGACTTCTGATTCTGAAATTGTCTGGTATCAGTTTCATAAAATTACGTTTAACCATATTTTTAAAGTGTTAAGAATTTGTTAAGCAAGGTTTGCTTTGTGACATTTTTGGATTTTTCTTTAAAAACAGTACTCTGGAAAATTGATGGTGAAACCAAAGTCTCTGAGACAGCTAGAGAAAGAAAGAAGTTAGGATAATACAGAATAAAATATATGACTGTGAATAAAAAAGAGGTTATTACAAATGTCACTCTGAAATATATATATACACTTACTTTTATCTAAAGGAATAATCTGAGAGACAGGTTTGCAGGATGTCATTACAGCTAGCACCTGCAGCATGTTTAATATCTGAATGCCCTGATTTAACCCTTCTCTTTGACACTCCACAAGTCCTGAAGTTCTGAGAACTCAGGGACCTTCTGCTAAACAGATTACCCACTTGTCACTTGTCCAAACAAAGTTTCAATACTAATGTATTAAGAAGAAGAAAAATGGCCTCAAATTCAATTCACCAACAACAGATTAAGAGAACAATCCTGGTTTCTAATTTCCTCATGGTGAAGGAGACTTGAAAGTTCATCTATCAGGCAACTTTTCTGCTGTGTAACTGCATTTCTGAAAAAGATCCTGTCTTGTTTCATTGGGGGTTTTTTGTCTGGTTGGCTTTTTTCATTCCAAAAAGGGTGAGTTTTAAGTGACTTTGACTATGATACCTGGAACAAAAAAGTTGTGAGGCAGATGACTCCAGCTGGATTGAATTCTGAGGCTCTAGCTACATCATTTTAAGTCACAGATTAGTGTGGGGGTTTGCAGAAATTTCTACCTCTAAGCAAGAGTGAGGTACATTTAGAGGACAAAAGTATTTTGCTGTAGTAGCATTACAATTTTTTTTTTTCAGGAAAATGGTTTTCTTTCTCATGCAAGTCTGTAGTTGCTAATTTTTTGCATAAGGTAGTAGATTACAAAGAATTGAAAATCCAGAATCTCAATTTCATCTTCAACAGCATCAAAAGATCCTGAACACTCCACCCCTTTTTGCATCCCATCCCTACCCTCTGCCCATCTTTCATTTCAGATGCAGGACCAAAAGGTAGGTAGGTATATAGGTAAATGTTGCAATGAAAATTCTTGAGAACTACTACACTGTTTCTAGTTTTGGCACAGTGCTGAGAATTTTAGGACAGTTCTCCAGCAAAGTGGGGAGAAGGAAAAAGATGATGCATCATTCATCATGATAGCAATTACAGATGTCAAGCAAAGTTCTTGCAAAGCGCTTCCAGAAGAAAGAGTTTACAGTGTATGACAAACCGCTTGTTAATAGCTCCTTCTTGAAATATTGGACTGAATTCATGCTACTTGCCTTAGGAACCCAACAGCAGATATATTCAAGTATCTAGAAGATGTTAGGACATTAAGAAAGTTTTAAGAAAACATCAGTATTCTCTAGAGCCATACATTCTGGTTTTTTGACTTGTGCATGACACAGGGATGGAACTATGTTTCATACCTGAAATTCTTCGTTCGTTCTTGAAAATATCCCCCAAACTTTTTTCCTTCTGAAAACTGCATAGACTTTCATTTTTTAAAAGACTGATTGAATTTATATATTGATTTAATTTTTTTTCAAATCCTGGGACAGTTAAAGAAATGGAGTCAAAATAAAATAACCCAATTGTATCAGTCTGTGGAATTTATAACAAACATTGCATTCGGAAGAGATTTTTCAAAAAAGATTTTTTAACATCGCTGTCCTTTAAAACCCCAAATGGTATAGTTGGGGAAGATATAAACCAGATAGATCAACACTTGATTCTTAGTGCTGCCACTCATGCCCCCAACTAACAGAAGATGCAAATGATGCTTATTAAGAGAAGTTAGATTAAAGTAGATAGAATTAGCACTATAGATCTCATAGAAAACCTAGTTTCTATGCCAGGGACTTCATAAACCTAAACTAATAAGTGCTTTACAGTCCAAAATGTTTGTCCAGTCTTTTCTCCTTTGGTATTCATATGCTATATAATCAATTTTTACTATTCAATAGGAGGAAGTTACTAAAGACAGGTCTTGCAGACTAATTGTGTTTTCAGGAATAGTGAAAGGATGAAATGTACAGAAATTAGATGAAAGATGAAATAGATCTTTTCATTTCCAAGAAGAGTTGATAATGCCTGATATGGGTATGTTATACTCAAAGAACTGTTACGGCCGAAAAAAAAAAACCCATAAAGGTTCATACAGAGCCAACATTTTTTTTTAACCTAAAAATAATGTTAACAGTCTAAATAAAATAGAACTGATTAGTCTTGCTACAGTAATATCAAGTTATAGTCCAAATTCATGCTGAAAAGCCTTACTGTTGACGTGGTTAAGATTGTTACTCAACACTGAATGAATAACTACTTTTTTCATTGGTGCTGTGTTCACTGTTAACACCTGTTGTGTCTCAGGGTCGATTGCGCTTATCTCCATGAAGCAGGGAAGTGGTAGCAGGCTATCAGTATCCTGAGTTGTTTCCAAATGGGGCTTCAGTTTAGGTGTGAGCACAGGATCCCTTCTGCCTCACTGCTGGCATGCAGCTGGGACAATCTTTGCATGCTTTCTCATCACAGTCTCCTTCTTCCACTGACTCCCAACTGAAGTTTGAAAACTGCACCACAGCCTCCTTCAACTTCATTTGCCATAAGGGACTACTGCTCTTTAGGCAAAGAGTGAATAACCTGGTCTGTCAGACCTTTACATTAAAGTTTATTCAATGGGGGTAACTAAAGCTAGGAATTAATCATTAGACCAACAGAGAATTACTAAAAGGAGATAAAAGCAGCTCAGGCCAACGCAAGTCCACAAAAGTCCTGAGAGCTCCACAATCAGGTCAACACAAAACTGTAGCCTTTTACTAGTCATGGAAAAGGTCGTATTTACCATCCTACCGGCAGAGATGGCACTATGGTCAGGTGACACTCACTGAAAGAGCAAATTGCTTCAGTAGATTATGCAATGACAGAATTTGACTGTTCAGTCATACAGTTTGAAAAGAGGAAAATCACTGAACAAGGACTAGGATGCAGCAAAAAAAAATGGAGGGCTCTGAATAAGAGACTAAAATTGTGAGGTCAGAAAGTTACATAAAAAATGTATTATGGCAGTTAAAGCACTCTGTAGGTGGGGAAGAAAAAAAAAAGTAATATAGGCAAAAATCTCCACAAACCCAAACAAAAGCCTACACAAGCTCACACATTTAAAAATTACCATGAGTTGAATGTCTGATGAGTTGAAGCACAAATTTTAGTGCTTTAAAAGTATTGAGATGAATTTTCTCTGAACATATGGACCACTGTACGAAAAGCTTAGGTGTGGGATTTGTTTTGGAAATTGTCACATCCAAGATACTGCTCCAAGAGCTGCATCTCGCAGCACTGCAAGCACTGGAGGTTTCATGCCCATCCACGCGGGAAGGATGGGTGCTGTGGTCACACTAGATGGCGGTGTTCACCGAGCATGCCGCCTTCCAGCCGTCGGGGGGGAACGGCTTCTCCAGGGATACATCTGATTCCTGATAAGCGATAACTTACCGCTGTGCCGATGGCTAAAATGAAGTAATGCACATCTGGGAAAAAACAAACAAACAAACAAACAAAAAAAGTCTGGACTTGATATCAAAAATCAGGAATTTCTGTGTAGACTGGATATGAATTTGGAAGCTCAGATACTGTTGAATGCATTTCATGTCTGACATGTCCAATGTCAAAAAAAAAAAAAAGCAGATTGTATTAGAAAATCGCACACTGATCACATGCAGAATTGTATGCGAGTTCACAGTGAACAGCAAAAAATGTTTTAATTCTACACACAGACCTAAAGGAATTATTCTAACATTTGGTACGTGGAACAACACGTTTCTTATCATAGAATGGTTTAGGTGAAAAGGGACCTTAAAGATCATCTAGTTCTAACCTCCCTGCCTTGGCCAGGGACAATTTCTACTCGACCAGGTTGCTCAGAGCTCCATTCAACCTGTCATAGATACGTTGTTATGAATTCTCATTCTTAGAACATTCTTTTCTATGGAGATAACACGTTCCAGGCAAAATGGATTGGCAGGTACTGGGGGAAAAGGAAAAGGAAAAACATTACTTCAAGAAACACAACTTGCTGCTCTTAAACAATTTCAATTGTACATGCATCAGTCCTTCAAGCAAACTCTCTTGTGAAATTTGCAGAGTAATGTAAAAAGTAAAATGTCAGTTGCAGGAAAAGCCCCTTTGCATATATTTCATTGAAATTCCTTTCAGTGATGACAGTTACTAAATTTTAGCAAATCTAAAAGTACAAAAGAGTGCCACGTGAATGTAAAGATGGAAAAAAGTCAATCAGGCATTCAGTTCCTTCAGTGAAATGCTCCAGAGAGCAGAGAAGATGCTAAGACAGAGTCTACACAGACTTAGACAGACTGCATTGTTGCTGAACTGGTTGCAGCCAATTACCTCATATAACCTCACAGAAGAAAAATGGGATTTTATTCTTTAAGACCTAAAAAACCCCAAACATTTTAACAAAGTGTATTTTAGTAAAGTCTAAAAGCATAATACTAGAAACATCAGTTAAAATATAGCCTAGCTGTGGAGACAGGTAACCTACCTTTGAGTTTGACTTTCCCCATCCTGAAATGTTCAAGTTCTGCACCTTTGCAAGGCTACCTCAGTTTTTATAGCAATGAAGAGCTTTTAACATTTCACTCATGACAGCATGATCTGGGTCAAGAAAGCAGTAATCCCTCATAGAGCTTCCCTGAAAAGCTGAATCCAGCAGAACTCTTGATTAAAGGTTTGTACAAAAAGCCATGGACAGTGCAACAAGTGGAGTAACAGAAACAGCAGAATTTTAACAGTGTACACTTTCTGTGAAACTATACACTAGAAACGCAGTCGCAGTGGTTCAGGACTTTGCATGAAACTAGAAAGGCAGAGGAGTACTAGTTGAATGTAGGCTAGCCCAAATTCTTTGATGAGGAGAGAGCTATAGAAAAGGTGTCCTAGAATATAGTGGTTTTTGGTATTTCCAACAGATATATGGAGATACTAATGCCATTGTACAAGGTATTAATGAAATGTCATGTCAAAATATTCATTTATTTCTAATCTCTATGTTCCATATGGAAAAGTTCAAAGGTGCTAGAATAATCATTTAGGTTGGAAAAGACCTTTAAAATCATTGAGTCCAACTATAAATAGGCTCGTGAAGGTCTCTGTTTGCGAGACCTTTCCTTCCCAGAAAAAATTGTCCTTGCTGGTTTCTTCAGTGTATGTTAAGAAGGAACAGTAAACAGGAGAAACTGGAAAGATCCTGCTGGTAACATCTTGCCTGAGACTGTGACAAAAGTTGCTGACGAATTCAGAGACAATTTGGAATTGTGTACTGAGTAAGCCACTGCATCCCACTGAGTACTTGTGGGGTTCCAGGATAAAGGTGTTTGCCTCAGAATGTCACACAATGTATATGCTCAGCATAAAAACGAGATGTGGCATATAGCCACATACTGCTCCAATTCAGGTATTAGCAGGAGAGAATATTATGGAGAAAAAGAAAATCTTTCAGATTTTATAAAACAAAGGAATGCTAACAGTGAGAACAGTGCCACTATTGTGACTGAGGCTTCCAGTAAGCCGATTAAAGTTTGTTTTTCCCAGTTATACTGAATTTTTAACTGGAGTCTGACACTATAAATGTAACAAATTGAAGAAGTCCCATTATTTCCTGCTTGCAGGGCCTTGTTTGCATGTTTTTCCAGAGTTAAGAGAAAAGCCACAATAGTTACTTTGTGCAGCAGAGGACCAATTCTTAGAAACTCTGGCATTTGTTAATAATCTGCAAGTGTGGAAACCAAATGGCAGCTATTGCAGTGAAGTAGCAGAAAGCTCGCTCCGCTTCTTTTCATATTGTCACTTATATTGCTTAAAAAGGGAAAACAAACTGAACTAGTTTTCTGGTACATTATTGTTTCTCCCAGTACTTTTTCATTCAGTGTTTTAAACCTTATGGGGCAGAAGCGGTCAGGACTTGCTTGACCTGCCTTGAGATCAGCCACAGTACCTATGTCCTATAGAAGCAAATATTTGCTTAGTTTATGCTTGTAGTAGTAACATGTGGGCTATGTTGATTAGAATTTGTACACATTTTACTTGAAAAGTTAATTTGTGACACATAAGATATTATTATGCTTAATACACTTATCTTTTCTCACAAAACTTCCATTCATGTGCTGTGAATTCCACTGGGCTCCCAATTGGTTTAAGTTTCAGACCTGTGAAACATATAAAACGTCTGAGTACAAAATTTAGATCCATAGCAACTCTGCTGACCTGCATCCATAACCTGGGCCTCTAAATTCTCCTGTGCACGTCAGCTTCCTCCAACATATTTTCCAGAAGACAAAGTGTCTGCTTCTGGGCATATCAAGATCTGACTACATTCCCCAATGCTAAGCAATTTGAAGATTTATTTCAGACCCATGTCAGCAGAGAGTATGCTCTCTCTGTCACACAAATAGTGAGGTCTAATCCTGCAGCGCCTTCTTATCCTGTCCTTGATATCATTCTAACATAATCAAATTAATAAAAATCCATCCGCAATATTCGATATAAATATAAAAGTCCAGAAATTGCCCACTAATCTATTTATTTTGCCACGAGCAAAACAAGAAAGCCCATTCATATCAATAGCTTCCATCAAGTTTCTTCCTGAGACACCAACTCTCCCCACGCTGTGTCAGAGGATCCAGGGCTTTCATCTGCAGTTGTGAATGCCGCTCCCAGCTTCAAAGTTCAGGTTAAGTTCTGTTTCAGTCCAGTCCTCCATCTTTTTTGTTTCTTTACAGAAATGCTCAAATTATATCAAGCACATGTAAACACCAAGATGACAGTTAAGTCTGGTGACAAATTTTACCCTTCAGCAATCGAGGACATACAATTGCGTGCTTCAATTCATTTGGAGAAGCGCTAGACATCCCCACATCAGGTCTCCTTTGGATTAAACCATCGTGTTTCTGCTCTGTAACGACTCTGTAGTGTGTGGCTCTGTGGCACTCCTCTCAAATTACAACAGACTTGCTTCATTCTCCACAAATCTTGGATATTCAACACTTTCAGAAACTGAGTTGAAACAGAGTCTAATTTATCCTGCTGGAAGACAACAATTAGTTCACTAAAATCAATTAATCACACTAAGCAGCTGATGGAATCCAAGCAGAATACTGTATAATATTTGGTAATAGGAAAAAAACTCCACTTTCTTTGTGACTCTTAAAGCAGATTAAGTACTGTAATAGCAAAATACATTTTTATTTTCTTGGATTTTTCTGTGTTTTTATGTTTTCTGTTCAGGATCTGAATTTGTCAGTGAAGTGTGCCAAGGATGTTTTCCTATCCTAGTTTCTAAACACCTGAAGGGCATGAAAATTCTATCTTGGTTTAAATGCACTTGAAAACCAGGTTAAACAAAGTTAAATTGTTCTCCATCTCTTTTCTGTGATGCCAAATGCTCAGACATCTTTACAGATATAAACTGCATATCCCCACTCTCCTGTTGACATGGACTTAGGAACACCAGTAACGAAAGAAAGGTGTTTTAAGGTTTTTGCTCTTCCCAAATGCTGCTTCTGTTTATCCACTGATATAACAGTGTCTTTCAAACAGCCAGAAGGAAAATAAATCCTATTTTGTCTATCAAATACTTTGTTTTAAGTATTTTATATACAATGCCAAAACAATTCCTCTGAGAATTTCTGACAAAAATTTCCTGATAGAGGGACCTTTCTTGAACTGAAAACTATCAACATCTCACTCAAGAGAAAGGGAGTTCATAGAACTTTGAACTAAATGACTCCTTTAAATTTTCAGGAACAGGGTAGAGTGCACTATTTCTGCCCAGACAAAAAGCATTACTTAGCATTTAAAAATCACTAAAACAAATATTCTGGATGGAATAATTGTTTATGAGAAGACAGAGGATAATCTAAATGCACAAAATAAAATGTTGGTATAAGGAACATTGAGATAGAAAAGCATATAGTAAGTTTTCTTCTTCTGACTTCCTCCTATACCATGGGCACTCTTAATTAATGGTTTGAGAGTAGCTGAAATTTTAAAATATTTCTCTATTTTTCTAGATAACTTTCTTTGTTAAGAATTTTTTTGAGACCACCACTAATCACAATATTAATATCATCCTCCCTATTCACTGTCAAGTGTTAGAGTATGTTGATGTAAGTGTACTTTGTTACTCAACAGCTGGTGAAAGGGAAAGCCACGTTATAGGTAAAATGTAATTGGACTCTGTGAAATCCCCACTTTAGATACTCAAAAGATGTCTTACTCTAATGAAATTAAATTGGGGTTTTTTTATATATAATGGAAAGGCTTCATAATTTTTCTGGTCAGTGTGAAAAGGAATATTACAAATTATGCTCATTCCACAAGCTAAATGGTTCTCAAGTACATATAATTATTCAAGCACTTATACAATTTTGAGGGTCACGATTAAAAAAAAGATTGCCTTGAACAACAAGAGAAGACATGACTGGCAATACAACACTATCTGAACACCAGAGTTGTTGAATTTCAACCATATAGTTCACTTGTATAAACTAATACTTAGAAAAATTCTTCAGAATTACTGAAGCTTAGAATAAAAACAGGAAAAGAGTTTTCAATTTTCCTGCTTTCTATTACATGCCTATGTATCAGGAAAAAAAGAGTTATTTGAAGAATTGAAGAATGATTTGGAATTATATCAATATGAAAAGATTAAAGAGAGAGGGAATATAATGATCTCAACTCCCCAAAAGTTTGTCATTCAAATGGAAGTATATTTGGAGAAGCAACAGAGAAATTCAATTCTATTATTTTTGTATTACTAAATTATCACCTCTCTGTAAAGTGTGTAAATCATGATCAATCTCAGTGAGTAAAAATCTACAGTCAGTAACTGAATCTCTAAATAAAATAGGGTTTAGTAGATCTTAAAAAATATTTTTCTAGTTAAAACTTTAAAAAAAAGCAATAGCAGTATTACAGTATTAACAAAAGACTTAAAGAAAACTTACATTTGTTGAACTCAGAATATTCAGTCCTTGGCACATTTAATATGTTTAGGAAACCAGAAAAATACTCTTTGGAACACCAGATAGTATTTTAGACATTCTCATGTATGTCTGATGATCACATAAGCCCTTGTTTTTTAGGGTAAAACTCATCAGATATTCTTCTTGAAGAAGGGCTTCATTTATGTACAAATATTTCTAGTTTTTCTCCATTATGGCAAGCAGTTAACTAGCAGTTCAATACCTCCTAGGAGGCCTCTACCCTTAGAACATCATGGCTTTACTGTGTCTCATGCACATTTATTTACATCAGGAAACAGAATGAGGGCAAGAGTGAAAAATGGGAACACGCAATCATTTCTGATATCAGCGCAAAGGAAGATGACACAAGCAGCAAGATTTCTGTTACAGAACTACAGGTTATGGATGCCAAAACCAGCATTAGAAGTGATAATGAAAAACAATAATGAGAAACTCAAGCAACATTTTAATTTCTCTGAGCAAAGTTCCTCAGCTCAAGACAGCATTGACTGAAATTCTGCTAGACCTCATGTTTTGGAGAGTTTTAGGTAAGGTTTGGTTTGAAATCTGGAATCAAGGCTTGTCTTCACCACTTTCTGAGCTCAAAACCACTGAAGATTCCTGTACTAAACTGAAGCTAATGTTTCACCGGCTTGGACCCAGCCACAAAGGGCACTGAACAACTTCCACTACTCTATCTCCCTGTACCTGTCAGCACAACTGGCACGTGAAGTAGCAGGAGGTAAACATAAGATGAAAGTACTACAGAGCTTCTGGTTTCTGTGCCCTACACAGATCTTGAATGACGCTGGTATATCTCTTTCATGGCTTTCCTTCTTGGTACACACAAAGTGCCGCTGCTAGGGAGTACAGAAGACTAGCTCTACAAAGATACCCATTCTCCTACAGAGTAAACAAAAAGATGCAGAGAAAATTAGGTGAACACCTCTCTTCAGTGAAGTGAATGAAAGGTGTTCTATTTGGGTTTTAAAAAACAGTCAGAAGGAGGAAAATATCTCTTTATCACAAGACCGAGGTCATCCAAGGTAAATAGAGCTTAGCAAAACAGATAAAGTGAAAGCAATATTTTGTGGACATGTAATATGATTTAACTTGAAAATGATTAATCACTTCAGCCAAAATTGATTTGAGCATCAAATACAACTCAAAAGGTCATGCTGATCTAGTGGGAAAGAGGCTCACTCCCATAGCTACATGTTGCATTTATGCTTACAAGGCAGAAGAGGACAACATATTAACGCCAGTAGGACCAAGGAAATTATTGTCCCTCTGTACTTGGCACCGGTGAAGCCTCACCTTGAATGCTGTTTCCAGTTCTGGGCCCCTCACTTCAAGAAAGACTTTGAGGAACGTGTCAAGCACTAGAGCTAATGGAGAGTCTAGAGAGTAAGTCCTGTGAGGAGCAGCTGAGGGAGCTGGGATTGTTAAATCCGGAAAAAAGGAGGCTCAGGGATAACTGCATCACTCTCTACAACTGCCTGTAAAGGAGGGTGTAGCCAGGTGGGGTTCAGCCTCTTCTCCCAGACAATCAGTGACAGGACAAGGAGAAACAGCCTCAAACTGTACTGGGGGGGGGTCATTAGGAAGAATTTCTTCACTGAAAGTGGTTAAGCATTGGAATGGGCTGCCCATGCAAGTGGTGGAGGCACCATCCCTGGGAGTGTTCAAGAAACAACTGAACAACCAGTGCTATGGTCTCATTGATGTGGTGATGTCCAGTCAAAGGTTGGACTTGAAGGTCTTTTCCAACCTTACTGATTCTATGGTTCTAAGACAGCACGAATGCCACCCCAGATGTCCACTTAACTGGAAATACAAAGGACCCAGGAGCCACCGAATGGTGGAGGAGGGGATATGGAGGTCCAGCCTGAACAGCAGTAAATTATGTAGTTCTGCTCTCAAAGTACAGAGAGAAAGTTTATTTGGAATGAGTATACAAGTACAGCTCACAAGGGTATCTCCTTATTTAATCTTTACAGTCAACATAGAGAAAATGGATATTTATTTACAATTTTAATTAAGACACTTAGGAACTAATTTTGCTATAACTTGGAGACTTAGCTCCTCTTCCCTTCTCATTTATGCAATAATTTTTCCTTATTCTGTTGCTTCTATTTCTTCACAGCATTAGCTGCAACATTAACAATGATTTAGCATACATTACTGAGATGGGGGTGAGAGGGGGGAAGGGAATCTTCTTGTGGCAGATTCCAGGAAGTTACTGGGGTATGGTTAATTTTGGTTTGCTTTTTTCTTGAATCTCATACAAGGAGAGTACCGAAAAATATTACTAGGCAAACACAATTTTTTTTTCATAGGTTTAATGACAATTAAAAGGAAAGCATATCCCTAAGTTTTCATTACTAGAGAAAAATATAAAAAGAAGCATTTCAAAATGAGAGAACTATTGTCCATCCTTGTGTAAAGGACACATACCTTGAGAAGATTAAAAATAAGAACATTAACATCATGACTAGTAATAGGAAGCTATTTTTTCATCTATTAGATTAAAATAAGAACAAGTTTAATATTCAGAAGCTAGAAGCAGCAATTTTTCATTCATTAGTTCTAAATAGAAAAAAGCAATTTCAGTATCTTTCAGTCTTTTATCAGTAACTAAATTTGTCATACTTTGTGAAAGATAGCCCACTGAAGACAGTTTAAAATCATTTTTAAAGTAGTGGCACACCAACAGGGCATTTAAGCCATTCAGAGGTGACAGGCAGGATAGATTCAAGTGAAATATGTATTTTTAACTCCTGTTTATGAATTTTTATCACTGGTGTCAATAGATTTTTGAAACAGTCTTGTTAGTACTTTCTCTGAAAATTTCTTTCTAGGTTACTATTTAAATAAAACAAACACCTCTGCCCCCTTCCCCCTCAAAAAAATCCAACAAAAAAACCAATAAAAAAACCCCCAAATCCAAACAAAAAACACCCCAATAAAAAACCCCTCGAACAATCTGGAAGTTGAATTATCTTTGCTAAGGAATGTAAACATATCTTAGATGATGATCTCTTAACTCTCAGATTACAGACCCATCAGAATCTCTTCCTTTCTCAATATAACAAAGAAATGGTTCACCACACCTTGTTGCCTTTACTGTGTTCAGTGTTATACTCATTGACTGTAAAATAAGTCCTAACATCAGCATAAGTAAGATTTCGCCCCTTTCTTCCAAATTTAACTATTATGGTGATATCATGCAGCACTCTAAGTGATGATTTTTTTTTTTGAATTCCAGTATTACATAAAATGGATTGATAATGCGTGGAGGTAGGAGTCCGACATCCTCTCACTAGGTTCTTTTAAAGGTTCCATATTGCACAATTTAAAGTTTAATATCAAATTTACTTGATATAATTGTTTTTTCATGGCATTTTGATTTAGTAGAGTATTACAGCAGCACACTGAAATCGTAACAGAAGCATGATGTAGCTATTGCAATATGCAGTTGAATCAGCATGCAAACATGGTTCCATTACCAGTCCCTGTATTCTCATCATCATGGTGCTGGGTGTGTCAAGTCACCAAGAAAGGAGTACAAAGGCTGAAACAGGTCAAGCCCATTACTCTCTTCAAAGTTCATTTAAGTTAAAATTAAAATTAACATCAGGTTGAGCCACACACACACTTTCTCCCGCTACGCTGCTCTGGCTAGCTCAGAACTGTAGTCTCCGCTAATTATCCCAGGGAAAGCTGTTTATACAACCTGATGACTTACTGGTAGAGTTGTGTATCTAAGCCAAAGTTTACTTTTCAGTCCCCCTAAAAATGCAGCTTTCTTTACAATAATTGGTCATTCTTGACATTCTTCCCTGAGCTCATTATTTTTGCTCTTCTCCTCCGAGTCTTCCTCCCTTGTGGGGAGATTGGTCACAGTGAAATACTGTCAGTGTGGTGCAAGTGCAAAGGTTCTCAACTGCTGGGCTCCATGTCACATATCTCTAATTAATGTATGCATGTACAAAATGACTTTTCCCCCTCTCTCACCTCATATGCTCTGTCTCGTCACTTTCTGAATTTGGCTGAAATTAGGATTTTTAGATACAAAGTTAAGACTATGTTTTTCCTCATTTAACAGCATTCACAAAAAAGAAAATTCATACTTACGGGTCATTACAGCTAAATAATGTTTAAATATGTCCTAGTTTTAATTCCTATGTGTTCTACATTTCAGTCGCTAACCTCGAGACAAAGTTTTCAGTAGGTTTCTTCAGGAACTTGCTTAAGATGAAGACCAAAATACAAAGGACAAACTGATGAGAGGTGAACAGGACTTCCTCAGTACTGAAGTGCTTCCTTTCAAGACATGACCATAGCTATGACATGTCATATACACGAACAAGGCTTGGTCTTTTGCACAAGACTTAGCCTATCTGTGACCCTCACCCAGTTGCCTGTTTGTTAACAAGTTTTATGCATGTTGTAAAAGTTATATGTTTCATGTACAGTTGTTCATTATTAAGTTTAAAGTTAATTACAGTTAAAGTATTAAAGTAATTTCTAAATGAGCAAGCTAACCCCAAGCACTCCCTAGAAATGACTAGTTTTCCCCAAAAACATAAAGCATATTGCTGTTGTTAAAAACTTTATAATTCTAATTTGTAATGTTAAATTTGTTTAAGTTTAATTTAAAAGTGTAATTCACTGTTAAAGATTTAAGCTGAAAGTCTAAGCCAACTCCACCGAGCTTCATAACTGCCACTTTCTAAAAATAGCTCTTAACTGCCACCCCTGTAACTTGCCTCCATAGCAACCATGAATACTGATGAGGAGCCTTCCCGCCTTTTTCTCTGGGGCGATGTCACCCACTTGCTGTCCCCTAGCAGCAAGAGCCCATTGGCTGGAAGGCATCACCTCACTGGATAAAACCACCAATCCACTGAGACCATGGAGGCCGGACAGGGGCGGGCAGTTGAAGAGACCCCACCTTATAAAAACCCCTGCACAAAGCAGGAGCGCGCTTTTTGCCACCAGCTAGTGGTGTGCGAAGCGTGGTGCTGAGCTGCCTGGCCTCGAGCTCCATTCAAAGGAGACAACTATAATTTGCTTTCTGGACTACAGGCTAGCTGAAGTCCCCCTCAGTGCCGTACTGCTCTCTGTCCTTGGGCAGCCGTGCGGTGGCCCAGGGGCCAATCACCACGTTGTTGGCTTTTTCCTTCATTTTCTGATTTTTGATTTAACCCTCTTGGATTCCTAGATTCTTGTCGATGCACTTTAATAAAACATCACCTACCTCGCAACAAGAGAGAGTTGTCTTTCATTTTGACGTGACATGAGTTCTCCTATCTCAAATTGATTGGTAAGCTAACAGATCATTTTATTCCACTACTGGAACTACACTATAAATGCCCAGAACAGTTTTACTAGAAAAGCTGAGACTAAAGATACACTTAAGTGGCTATGTTCACATTTGGACACATACAGTGGTAAGAGATCTTATCTACAATGGTTTTCTCAAGTCCTCCTTCCCTCTGCCACTGCTATTTTTCAGATATATCAAAAGGAGCACTTACCTCTGCATATTTCATCCTGTGCAAGTTCTACAGTTTGGGATTTCCTGGACTCCAAGAAACGTGTTCCGGACTCCAAATCAGAATATCCTTGGTTTAAAGTGAGATGTTCAAAGCTAAAGATTTCAAGTGACAGAACATACTGGTTTTTGAGTTTTGCTTAGGCCATACTTCAGCCAAACCACTTGCACGTTTTACATTAAACTCAATCAGAAACTTAAACAACTAAAACAAATTCAGCCTCCTATTGTTTACATCCCCAAGTCCTAACGACAGAATCACAAGACAACTGAGGTTTGAAGGGCCCTTGGCAGGTCTCTAGTCCAACACTGCTAGTCACAGCCAGTTCCACTAAAGGTCTGATGGGCATAATCAAGACAGGTGTAACAAAATGCCAAGGATGGAGACTGCATAGCCTCTCTAAGCAACCTGCTCCCATGCTTGACTGTCATTGCAGCTTTTCCTTACATCCAGCCTGAAACTCTTAATTTATGCTGCTGTGTCTTGTCCTCCTGCTACGCATATCTGTGAAGAATCTAACCCTGTCTCTTTTATAACCTCCCATGGGTACTGGCAGGCTGCTCTTAGGCCTTCCTGAAGACATCGCCTCTCTGGGTTGAAAAAGCCCCTTTACATCAGATTTCCTCATAGAGCTGCTAGCAAAAAATGGAAAGAGGTTCCAGCTCTTCCCCTTATTTAGATTAAAGATTTCAGTCACACCATCTGTATTTGAGAAAGCTGAACTTCAACGGTAAGAGCTACAAAAGCAACCATGGTGATCAAATATTTGTTTAACTTCACTGAAGAACATTGGTGAGAAGTGACCATTGTTTACACACACAGTCTGGAAAATATTGTCAAAAAAGAAGTAGAATTATTGAAGGCAAATAATGATAATCATATCTCTCAACCTGCTGGTCATGTCTCTCTTGATGCAGACCAGGATGCAGTTGGATTTCTGGGTTGCAAGCGCACACTCCTGAGTCATATTGAGCTTTTCATCCACTAACCCTCCCAAGTCTTTCTCCCTAAGGCTTGCTTCAATCCATTCTCCACTCAGCCTGTACTTGTGCATTGGATGTCCTAACAGATGAGCTTCTGCTAATGGATGAGCTTTTCTTTGTAGCAGCCAAAGCAAACTTCTCCAGTTACTTAAGCTTTTCTAAAAAAATCTCTTTCCAACTGCATATTATTTTGCATATATATAAATTCATCTATTTTCATACATCTATATAAAATAATAGGTGCTTTCAAATAGTCGGTTTCACTTTCCAGCTCAGTGTGGCTGATTTGACGATTCACCAAAGTCAGGACTGTTTAAAATTTATGGGGTTTATTCTCCTTTTGTCAAGCATTTTCTACGTACAGAACATTCACGTGGTATAAATTACAGAACAAAAAATGCATGAGACAGACTACTGCAATTGAGTAACAGTTTACATGATTATTGTTTGTTCACAATGGAGAAGAATTCTTAAAAAGGAAAACAGATTCAGTAGCTAGAAATGTAAGCAAATTTTTATCTCAGTTAAATCTACTTACCAGGAGGTTTGCTCAAGCTAAAGAGAGATCTACTGTACCACACACGGCAGAATGCTCAATGCACACAAGATTACAATGCTAGAAAATTCCAGATTTCTAAGCAATTTTACACAATCTAAATTGCAGTAAAACTTTGTTTAAAAAAAGATATTTTTTTCTGATTGCCTTCAGTAAATGGAGGTCAGTTTAAGAGCTTATAAGCATTCTTTAGCAAAAAACATAATAAAAATAAAAATACTCTCAAACTTCTAAGTCATCGTTCTGAGTCTGGATAGATGTTCACTGCTGGCTTTCTATTGACTTATTATTCTACTTATGGGAAACTTATTTTTCCCATTTACATGTCTGACCAGTGTTAGAATACCAAGTAAACAAACTATAAAAAATACAAAGTTTTTGTTGTTTGGGTTTGGTTTTTTTTTTTTTTTGCACTAATCCAATTGGATGCATGGACTAGAAAACCCGCTGAGCTAACCAAACGTTTTAACAAATAGGAATCAATGGTACAATGAATAAGCAAAAATGTTATCTACTGGTTGTAGACTTCAGTTCTTTGCATTTTCATTTTCTTAAAATGAATTTTCTTTATTTTTAATTAACAGTTTCCTCAATGATATAAGTGAAGTTTTGAGATGCCAGGTTTTCAGAATGTGGTATACTCTGAAAGGATGTGCAATATTTCTCTTCAGTAGACCTGAAACTCCTTGCTGATGCCACTCTGTGATAGCTGAAAAACCTAACATCTATTTTTTTTCTAAAAAAAGGTTAAGCTTCTGCAAGCAGCTGTCTCAACTAAGACACCATAAAAATAAACTCCAAAACGCAGTGATCAGAAAACACTGCAAATATAATTTCTCTTTTTTTTTTTTTCCTGTCCCTGTATGTTGCACAACTTGACACCAGGAAACTGGTAGCAAAACTTTCTTTCCAATGACAAGTAATCCTGTAGCCACAGCGGGAATAAATTTTATGATTTCTGTGTCTTTCTTGTGAGACTTTCGCTTCAAGGCACAAAAAGATTTAACAGTGGACTGGACAGGACATAACATTTCAGCTTAAGGAGTCAAAGGTTGTTGTACAACAGCTCTTGCTTTGTGTCTGAAGCAAAACAAAACAAAATTTGAATCACAATTAAGTCTTCCATTTACAAATGCGAAGTATCATATTAAATTCCCTGAAGCTTATTTGGTTGGTTTTTTTTTCCTTCTTCTTTTACAATAATTTATGATACTTATAATGAATTTCAATATTTAGTTATTTCAGTCAAACAACACAATATCAGTTGATAATTAATAAGGAGTACCGTTATCAAACAGCCATCGTTTTAGTCACTTTTATGTGGAAGTTGATTCAAATTTTGTACATGTCAAAGAAATAACAGGTATAGAAGGGCCTAACAATTTAAAATTAAAATTGTGTATTTCAAGAATGTGTAATGTAAAATTTGAAGAATGGTGTAATTTAAGTGCAATGTACTGTAAAACTATTAACTCGGTAAATATCTAACACAGATCTTTATGCTTCTCCAACCCAAATTACTGTGTTGCCTCTCTCAACTTCAGTGATTTCACAATTTAACTTATTAAGCCGTCCATCCAGGATAAAGAGAGATTCCTTGGAAGGGGTCATGAGATACTGACCAAAAAGGCCACTGTCTTTTATAAGACGGTTCTTACTGTTCCAAGGCCATTCGCCTGCCTTGATGGGCTCCTTCAGACTCTTCACCATCTTAACCTTGCCAGAGGAGAGCTCCATGAGGAGAACATCAGTCTGTGTGCTGGAGCTGCAGTAGACATTGTATTGATGAGCTTCAGTGAAGGACGGCTGAAAAGCTACATCAGATATGTGCAAATTAGTGTGAATGTCAAATGCATCCTGTATTTCTCCTCTCACTGTGATGGACTGGATCCTCAGGAGGCCCTTTGCATCGTCAATGCTGAGAAGGTAGTGTCCGTCTGGGGAGATATGCGGCGCGCCCGTCACGTCGCCATTGTATCCAATCACAGAGTCAGTAACGCTATCTACTATGAGCTGCGGTAGCACAGCCCCGGTGGTGTCAGGCTTACAGCAGATAAAAAGATATCCTCCAAGATGTGTATAAGCCAGTGACTGAGGAATGCAATTATAATCCTTTAAACTAATTGTCTTGATGTACGACATTGTTTCTAGGTCAATTTTCTGGAGCATGGGATCGTCCTTATGAAGAATGTACCCAAACCTGAAAGGAAAAGCACAAAACCAAAGTCAGAGCTACTGTGTGCATTGTATATGAAAATGGAAAGACACCAGGAGCAAAGGAGACGAGTTAATATGTGTAGCGGTGTACTGCTATATATCTGAGCTTCAGATTTTTCAGATATTAAACAGTTTATAATATTTAATTTTTAGTGTTCTTGTAATTTAGAGTGCATCAAATAAAATGCCTAAAACCTATTTATCTGATTGATGCGAAAGTTCTTTTTTCCTCCTGACATGAGGGAAAAAGGTAAACATTACTTTCAGCATATCTATTCACTTGTAAATTTTACAAAAGCCAGGAAGGAGAAAAAGATTAAATATCAATAGATAGTACATCCCACATATTTGAATTCAGTTCATATAGCCCTTCGACTTACTTGGGAACACCAGCTTAACCCAGTGCTCATTGTTATTCAGATAATTATCTGAATCTTCCTTATTTTAATTCAATAGAAATGAATATCACAAAAGGATTTAGGTTTATGCCTCGTAATTATCCAAACACCATATTTCTTAAAATTTAAATGACCCTTTATGCTCTTCCATACATCAAGGAACTTTCACTGAACATGCATAATGTGGTTAAAACTTAAAATCCTAGAGCTGATTGCTTGTAACCTTTTAAATATAAATTATATGACTATTCTTTAATGTTAATGTGTAAATTCTGACTGCACAAACATTTGACTAAATATATATATATATATATGCAAAAAATGTACTTCTAAATATTACGGAGTCATGTGGAAGTATATTGGCTTTACTTATCTAAGTAGCTTCCACAGCACTTTTCCCAAACAGCTGTTTTCCTTTTTCACATTTCTTGGCATTTTCCTCTGAATCTTTGATCCTGAGAATGAGGCTGCATGACGATATGTATAATCTAAAAATACCTTTCACATCCTGTTGATTTAAAGCCCTATGAGAGCCAGAATGCTCCAACAATTGAGGTGACAAGAACACAAAATTTTCACACAATACTTACCACTCCAGTACATTTACTACTCAGTGAACCACCAAAGTAACAGGCAAAAAAGGTTTCAGGAACTGATTGTTCAGTCAGTTTCTCAGTATAAGGCAGGGTGAATTACACTTGCACTTTCCATTGAATTGATGTAAGAACACTTTTAATTTTAGCCCCACCTTCTAAAACCCTTGCATACTGCTTCAGTGCCATAAAAGCACAGAACTAAAGAATTATTCCAATTGTAAGGGACCTCAGGATTCATTTGGTCCAAATCCTGCCCAAAGAAGAGCCACTGTGAATCACACTGTCCACAATTAAAATTTGAGTTGATCATGAGATCATTTTTGTCTTTGATTATTCAGCCACTTACAAATACATGAATTCAATCAACTTGATTAGAAAAGTCTGAGCAAGCTTTTGTGAAAGTTATGTCTGGAGAGCTTGACAATTACCATTACTTTTGTACTCATGAAGTCTGCTGTTCTGTCACAGAAAAGATTAGGTTCATCAGGCAGGATTTGATTTTTAGGTTTTTTGGCCACATAACAACTGTTTCTTAACCGTTTTGGGTAGCCATAAAGTCATCAATTCCTGGTTCCATTATTAATTAGTAAGCATTTTTCAGCCGTAAGAAACAAGCTTGTGCTGTATTATGTACAGAATCATCCTGTAATAGAAAAGGTTAAACAGGTAACACTGACATTTCACGTCTCCATGTTTAATAACCAACACATGAGCACTGGTTACAAAAGGACAAAAAAATTGGCTTATTGATTGCCTTTTTACATAACACTGTAAAGCAACAATCAGTGAACTATCCAGGAGCGTTCACAACAAGATAAAGGAAAAATACCTAATTTTAAGGTCAGTGTGAAGACAGGTACTGAATAACAACTTTGAGCTATTATAATATTATTTAATCTATTTTAATAAATGTACACAGTGCAGAGAGTTTTTGCTTTAACTGCTTTTGATCTCACTTTCAGTTGCAAACGCACAGTAAATCTTTTGTGTTTGAGATTGGCAAGCTGACTTTGGATTTGAAAACATTATTTTTCTCTTTCAGTAAAGCAATATATAGTCATGGGAAAAATGAGGAAATCTTTTTTAAAAATAAAAGAAAGGGCTCTCACAGAATTGTTTTTAGCTTACATAGGTAGTAAACTACAGAATTATATTGAAGTGAAATTTTCAAATATACATAAATATATACCAAATCCATACTGTGATTTTGAAAATACAGCAGTCATCATCTACATGATTAAATACATAAATTTTTTTTAAAATTTCGCCTGCTGTCTTCAGAAACTGCATTAAACACAGTAATAAATTGTTTTCTGTAAAAAAATCAGTCATTTAACATTTTCATATATTTGATACCTGTTATTCTATAGGTGTGTCCATCATATTTCATGGTACCTTTATTTAACTCAGGAAAAAGACTTAAAATTTCACTGTATGTTTTGAGCTGCACTCTAGTTTCTATCCTGCATGAGAAAAACCACAAGTAATCTTTTCTAAAAAGAAAAGAAATCTTTCCAAAAAAAGCAAATAAAGTCTTAACCATTTTCTTCCACAAAATAAATTTAAAAATCCAAATAGACATATTTTAAACAGGTCGAAACCTAAACCAATCTTTTTCATTTATCGTATATCAACCAGACAAGGAAGAAGAAGTAATCTTTGTCCTGCTTGACAATTTAATTTTTTAAAAGATTATTCCAGGTCATAAAAATGACCTTTTTCTAAAATAAAATTCAAATGCAAAACAAGATTAGAATCAATTATCTAAATCAGCAAATCTTACCTGCTGATTTAAATTGTGATTAAAATGAAGGATTTAAATCAATTTTATTTCAAAGAAATCTGCCTTGCTTATCATTGTTTCATTAAGCAGTGTTATTGATCAATTTATGCGATATTTTTGCATTCAAATGTTACTGATTCAAGAGGAATATATAAGTTACTAATCTTTGCTACTCAAATATTATATACTTTGGAATATATGTTTTTGAACCACAGGTACACTTAACCTATGTTAGCTTTGGTTGCATAAACCCTTTGATTACGAAATCTGAATGTGTTGCCTAAAGTCAAAGAAAAGGTCTTGCCAACGTTCCCTGGGGGTAACATCAGCTGAAGATGCAGACCCATGTTTGAGATCCAGCTTTCGCCACAGAGGACTGCCATTGATTTGTACTCCAGCTTCTCATTACCAGTACCAGGTGGTGGTACCTTCCTTCTCTCAGACAAATCCCCTAAACTCTGCCAGTTAAAAGGTTTGCATAAGCATTCCCCAATGCATGTCATTAAGATAAATTTAGCTACTGTGGAATAATTAAGATCTTTTAAATGTTTTTTGTTGAATAACCTGGTTAGTGTGAATGAAATATCCTAGGAGCCACAAAAGAATGTGGACATAAACCGTCTCACTAGCACAAGCAGATTTAAAAAAAAAAAAATGCCTGTCCACAGCAAGGTTCTCCGGATCTCCACAGTTAGTCAGCAAACACATTTTATAACAAATCAGCTGATAGGATATCATGTCTCAAGTGTTTTAATCTAAACTTCCCAAAGAATTCTAGTCTATTGTATAGCTTTATCTATCTCTTTGTAATATTTAGTTCACAGCTCAAAAAGCCACAAGTAAAAAGCTTACAGTATCTTGGACAGATTGTTCCTGTGATGTAAACAGTGGCTTCAGCTTTGGTAATTGAGTTTGACTGAAAACTACAGAAACTGGCTTCAACATTCTAACCACCTTATCTGATATTGTATTTATTGCACTTGGCAGATATACTGTCCCTTGCTCTGAACCTATTAAGGAACTTGATTTTATATGCTACAGCAGCTAACCATATGTATTCTGATAATCAGTTATACCTGAACATCTGTTTATAATGCATCTTACTTTTAAAGTGTGCAAAGAGCAGTTTAATACATTTTTTTCAGTGATTGTTGAATTTCAGCTTACAATTATTTACAGCTTTCTGTGCTATTCATTTATTCTGACATTCATTTACTTCTGTGCATTCTATTTACTTCTGAATTGGAAACACAGGTTTGTGAGATATGGTCTCTTTCCTTCCTTAAAGTATTGACTTCTCTAGCCCTGATAAAAAATAATTCAATTTTCTTGTAACATTAACACGCAGAAGACTTTTTGCTTTATAATGTTTTCTAGTTCAAACTTCAAAAAGTCACTACTTTGGACACAGATGTAAAGTTAGCCTAGAAGGTAATGTTTCTGGAGCTGAATACACTAAAAGATCAGTTATTTGAGCAGAACAATACACTGAACTTTAGCAGTTTTTACTTACTGATTTCAAAGTACTGCACAGATATTACAGAGTGTAAAGAACGCTGAATGACTGGCCTAAGGCTATATAATAATCCATTGGCACTGTCTGGGTTAAAATACAGGTTATCTAAGGCCCAACGTGATTTCCAGCCTATCATGTTTCAGGCTACCATTGCACCTGAGGTACTAAAGAGATGGATGTGAGGAAGTACACACAACAAAAATATATAATTTTGAATAAGAGTGTACAAAATCACTCTATCAAAATAATGTTTTTGATTTGTCTAAAAATAGACAGAACTTTGGACCTGGCTGGGAGAGAAGTTGGTAAACTACCACGAAAGATCTACCATTCCCAAAACCAGAAGTACAGCTGCCAAAAGTAATTTATTAGAACTAACAGGATTTTATCAATACTACTGTTTAAACAATTCTTTCTTGGCTGTTGTACTGCCTGCAACGTTTCAGTGCTCCAATTAAAATTCAGTAAAGCTGGACAGGGGTGTAAATACCCAAACAGCCCAACAATACAGATAAAAAGAAGCGGAGGGAAAAATCATTTAAAGCTGCCAGTCTTCTTGGGTGTAAAAGGATTTGGCAAGCTGTGTCTTTGATATGTTTGTCTGCCTGTCTCAGTGAGAGCTGTGTGGCTGGAGTTTTGAGAAGCTGAACAAATCAAGAGAGGTCTTTTCCTGTGCCTGTGAGGTTTGTGAGGCTGATTCTTAAGTTTCTGAGAATTGCTAGGCAGAGGCGTAAGGATAGAAAAAGTAATGAAGTTCTGGAGGGAAGATACAGAAGGGAAAAAGGGAAGTAAAGAAAACTGATAAGAAAAGCTAAGATTTCCATGTCTGGTATAGTTAAAAAAAACCTCAAACCCAATAGAAAAAACAAAGAATGAGAAAATATACTTTCGTTACCTAAAGATGAGAAAGTACTTTCCAAGCCACTGGCAACTGAGTAAGGTGATAAACAGGTTTTTTAATAGGGACATATATCTGTCAGGTTAGATAATTTGTTCCTAATAATTTGAAAGAGTTGACTAGCTCTTATCATTTTAATAAATCTCAGAATAACAGGAAAATTTGGAAAGTCTGAAAAAAAGGTTGTTGAAATATTCAAACGACAAAGGCATTGCAGCTAAGCTGAACAGCTTGATGCATATCCAAGGGAAATAATAAAATAGATGATATGAGAATGAACTACAGAAAATCATGAATATAATGCAGTCAACATGGGTTTATGAAAAGATTAACTTTGTCAGTCAAACCTAATTTAATGTTTTTATTAGAAAACTTTCTGAAGGTAAATGAATATCAGAAGGGCATAGCTTTCTTGGAATAAAAACTGGTACATGAAGGAAAAATACTTTATCTGTAATAATATGTAGTTGTAAATGCAGAATCATCATTTTACAAGAAACTTCGTGGTACAAAAGATGATACTTCACAAAATTTTCACAGATGATTTGGATGTAAATATGTGTCCATGACACTGAGGTTGTAGATAATGACAGCAAAAGCATTACAGTCAGTTGCTCATTCAAGCAAAATATGTTCAGAGGTAGCCAAGTGTAAAGTTGAGCAACTTCACGTGTGAATGAGGAATGTAGGACATGAACACAGACCCGTATCCTAAAAAATAGCAGCTATAAAAGGATTTAACGATCATAGCAGACATGCAAGTCAATATGAAATCTGAGTTTAATGAGTCAAAAACAATACCAAGAACCAAAAGCCTCTTTAAAGTCCTTGGAGGTATATCCAGAGAGAGCTTAGTAAGAATGATAGAACACTCATATTTGTATTCTGCACTGAGGAGACTAAACTGAGAATGCCTTATAGTTTTTTTGTTTGGATTTTTTTTTTTTTTTTTTTCCATTTCTGCCCTTCTGAAAAAGAGCATTAAAAAATTATGGACAAGGACAAACCTGAAGATTATCTGTGGAATGGAGACTATGGGCAAGGACAAACCTGAAAATTATCTGTGGAATGGAGACAATGGTTTCACGCAAGAGTCTGAGTCCAATATAGAAATGGCTGCATACTGAAACCACACAACTTTAAATTAGGAAAAGGTAGTTTTTCCTAACAATAGGGACAATGTACCATTGCAACCAACTACTAGAGATGTGATGAATTTTCTGTGCTGGGAATCTCCATGTAAAGATTACACTACTACCTACTTGGATAAGTAGATGTAGCTTCAGAAATATCAGATTCATTATCTGAATCGCTCGATCACTATTTGAAATGTTTAAATTCTGAAGTATATACAGAAAGTCAGAGAAGATGTTCTCATGGTCTCTTCTAGCTGATGGATATATGAAACACCATTTTTTTTTGGCTTTGTTCATATAATCAAAATTGCATAGGTACAGCAGATTTTAATCTTATACTACTCATTCATTTGATGCTGAGATACTAGGAATCATAAAATCATGGAATCATCAAGGTTGGAAAAGACCTTTAAGATCATACAGTCCAACCATTCCCACAGTACTACCACTGTAACCCCTAAACCACTAAACCATATCACCATATCATCCAGATGCTTCTTAAACACCTCCAGGGATGGTGACTCCATCACCTCCCAGGGCAGCCTATTCCCATGCCTGAAAAGAAGCAGTCAAGTGTTTCAACCCTCGTGAGATAACTGTGATTTGACACAATATCTTAGCTCACACACACACACACACAAGTAGAATGCAGAGGAACCTGTCTTTCTGCAGGCCTGACGTTGTGATCCCACTTTTCCATGCACTGTGTATAAAAGAGCTGCTTTTTAAAACTTGTCTTACATTGTTCCTGATCTTAACTAATTGTGAATTTCACACGAGTTACTAATAATTTTACAATTACTGATCTTCCATACACACACACATATTTTGAAAATAAGCATCCTCCTTGATAACACAGTAGTCTCCAAATTAAGGAAGCTATAAATTGCTGGTAACATTACAACTATGTAACAACTATAATTTCATGTGGGGTGAAAGATGTTCTAAGGCTGAATGGTCATTCTTTTGAGGTTTATTGATCTAAATGTAGAAGATCATGGTAGATAGCTTGGGGGAATGGTGTTAGATCACAGAGACCTGCTTCAGAACAGTTACCTGTTTACACACAGCAATGATCAGCTGCAAATACATTTTAGCCCACTGTCCAATAACCTAATTGCTGCCTTCTAACTAACAGATGAATCTGCCTTCCCTTCTCTACAGTATTATGAACCTTCTCAGCATATCAATGTCAGATTATTAACTCTGCTTCCATTGCCAGATTTGCTCTCATCTTTCTGATGAGGAGACAAGAACAACTGTAAAAAAAATAAATAGTACCTACCAAATTTATCAGAAAAAAGTATTGCAAGCCACTAAGGTGACAGTTTGGATTGCACAGGCAAGTAGATTGGAGGATGCAAAAATGTTGTCCTCCGGTGGTGTCTACAGTACCAGCAAAATAGGGACATCTCACAAAACTGGTATTAGTGAGACTTTTGTATGAGGTCTCAGTAAACCAAATCAGTAAGTGCATGTGCTGAGCTTTGACCATCCCAAGATTTTTTTCCATTCCAAGTAAAGGAAAGCTATTAAATCTCAGTAGAGAAGTCTGCATTACTACTCTGTGTTCTGTAGAGAGCTGAACCCAACTCCTGAAGTAGCCATAATATTGTAACTTTCCAAAGCACTTGGCTACCTAAAAGGATTTTAAAAATTCAGCCATTCATAATTATGTGATGAAATTGTGTCTATCACCCCTGTGCAGTTAGGCTGGTTTTTATGATTAGGCTGTTGGAAAACAGCAAGTGACAGCTGAGAATACCTTCACTTTTTCTGAATGATTATAGATAGTTGACGGAACATTCAGTGCAAAGTTTCTTCTCATACAGCTTAGTATGTAGAAGCCTCCCACTGCTCATTAATCTCTGATTAATATTTATGACAACTTCAACCATTATGTCTCTTCTATGCAGTGAAATCATGCACAAATCAGCACATAAAGGTATTTCTCACAGTGAATATTGGAATCACGTGAAACTTAAACCTGATAGACACGAGAGCAAATCTTTACATTTCCAATAATTTACTGTACAGTTAATGCAAGTGGGAACTGTAGCCTGTGGGCATAGCACTCCAGTTGGAGTAAATGCTAGAACTGTGACATCTGTGGTTGTTTCTTTCTTCCGTTACTCCATACGAATAAACATTAAAGATTTTAATCCCAGATTTTCAAGATTTTTGACCTTATGTTGTGACAAAAATTTAAAAGAAACAGGGCTAATTATGCTTAGCAACTCTACAGCAGTTTCTGTAAGAGTAGTATACTGGATTTGGCTGAGGTGGAGTTAAAATTTTTATCACACCAACCTGTATTGTGCTGTGTTTCAAATTTGTGAACAAAAGCGTTGATAACTCGCCAATGTTTTAGTTATTGTTGAGCATCGCTGGCACAGCATTAAGGCCTTCTCTTTTCTTACTCTGCCTTTCCCATGAGTAGTCTGGAGGTTTGGAAGAGGTTGAGAGTTGACACAGCAGCCAACCCAGGGATACTCCATGACACGTAACATTATGTTCAATGATAAAACTTCCCCCAAAGTAGCTGCTGCTCCTGCTCGGGGGGAGCTCAGCTGCTGGCTGGGGACAGCTCACCACAGGGAATCATTAGTTTTCCATAATGAGTTTTACAGAACCCAGACAAAGGGCAACTGAGGTAACTAAAATCTACTGGTCCAAACCAACTTAAAAGAGCTGGAAAGAGTACCCTAAAAGGCGGTAATTGCAAAATACATTTAAAAAAAAAAAAAAAAAAAGAAGCAGATTATACAGATGATTGCGTAATTTTTTAAAAGTGACAAAAAAACTTCCCCACATATTTAAAGTCACATAATTACAGTGACAAAATTAACAACATTATAAATTATTTGTTCTGCTTTCGTCTCACAGAATAAATTCAAGACGTAATTTTTAAAGTATTTTTAAAGCATTTTAAAGGTATTATAAATATGGGATTTTGCTCCAAGTTTTAGGGAACTATAAGCCTGTCTGTAACACATACAGAAAAAAACCAACAGTAAACCCAGGAACTCAATCATTCTTTTCCCAAAACAGTTATCACAATTACCACTATCCTATTTAGTGAAAAACAACCTGAAAACTCTCATTGCCAAGCTGTCAAAATAGTCCTTACAGCAAATCAGATTATTGCTCTACCAAAACTACTCCTCTCTTGCTCTCATCAGATCATCAAATGTCTCAGAAGGGGGGAAATGTTTCAACAAATCTTTCTTTGGAATAACATGCTCAGAGAAATTTGCTGTGAGAAACAACTTATGACATAAAGCATTAACATTAAATTTGTATTTTAAAAGGTATCAATTTTGGAAATCTTACTAGGTATTATTATTATACATAAATATTGTCAGTTTTTACAAGTATTTTCACATCCTCTGTCTTTTCATACCTAATTTTCACAGTTTCTTACCTGCAAAATTTCCATCACCTCAAGTTTCATCATTTGTGACAAGTATAAAGTGTAAAAAACAAATTTTCTTTTTCTTACATGCTATACAACTTTCACTTATGAGAAAATGTGAAAGTGCAGATTATCATACCACAGCAGGATTTATATAGCTGGCTGCCTTTCACTGCCCAAAATAAATTATTCAATCACTGTCCTTTAAGGTGAGGGGCTTTCAAACCAGAAAAAAAACCCCTCTGTTAATGTGGAAAAATGGTTTATTATGGTCTAGAACAAGTAATGTTGGTTTTACACAAAATTCCTCAAAAGTTCTTTATCAAGTCTGTTCAGCCTAAGCAGCTCTGACTCTTGCAGAGCTCAAGAAGAGCATTTTGCTTTTGAGGAATGAAAAAAACATCTCTTCCCTCTCAAATATCTCACTGTTCTGGTGTATCTGTTGTGTCATTGCTCCTTGTAGCTATACCAAAAATGCTTTGAATGTCATTAAACAATTTAAAACGTGTACAGCTTCCTGCTCTGGATTTTGTGGGTTTGTTCCATAACGAGAAGCTAGATTTCAATAATTTAACTAGAAAATATATTGTAGAAATATCATTGGTAGAGTATGTTATGTATTGGTAGCTGTAAATGAACCTGGAAAACAGCAATCCGGCTGAAATCTTTAGTGACTCACCCAGTTCTGTGGGAGGTTTCCTGGCTACAGGATGCCACATTTATGTGCATAACTCTCCATCTTCATCACCGCAGTACCTAAGTAAATTTTTTTCCTATTTTCTAATACTGAGAAAAGGCTTAATAAGAAACTCATTCCAGAAGGTCAGTACTTACTGCCTGAACTTCAGCACTGCTACGTTTTAATATCTCTTTCCGTATCTGAAGAGGTTTGACATTGTTTGCAAACCAAAATACATAGCCACTGCACAAGGAGGTTGTTTATTGTCAAGCCTTTTCTGGATTCAGTTGATACAGTCACAGGGCAAACACTCATCTTGTGAGTTGGTGTATTTCACACTGGCAAGGACTCTGCTACCATTTTGTTATGACTGTGAATAGGTGTGTAGCAAAAGATCCTTAAGCATCTGTGAATTCCTCTTGTCTTCAGACCCTTCTTCTAAAGGGTGATCTAAATCCTACAGGACAAAGGGAGTGATAAGAGGGGAAAAACCCCACACCAATTCAGCGCTGAAACTGCATGAAATATCACCCTCACATACCTGCAGTTTATTTACTCCCAGTCTGCAGAGTTTTAATGGAGTTCTGTATTATTTGATATAAAAACAGCAAATTACAAAACATAAATATGCATATATGCATATGAGTATGTAGAGCAGGTATAATATCAGCTTTCTTTTGAAGTACAGGAAGAAAAGCATGTTTTAGGGCATCCCTCCTTTCACTGTTTTTTTATTTCTAATATGAGAAGTGGAAAAGTAAAAATAATTTTTGTCTCACAGGTTCTGGGCCTCGGTACTAAGGTTCCAAATATTTTCACTGTTCCTCTCTGCAGAATCCTGTATCTTCCAAATTTGCCTATAAAGAGCCCACTGATGCTGTTAGAGATCAAGTGGTAGTATCCTTGAAAATTATGACCTTTCCTTGTCCTCTCAAGGGATAAGCATGCTCTCTCTCTTCTTAGGATTAAACATAAATATTTTCATTTTCAGCTGATGAACTGGAGAGTTGAATGCCTGTATATCAGTATCATACATAATTTAGGACAGCAGTGCTAGATCTTAAGCCACGCAGAGTTGAGTTCTGGTTGGTTCTGATAAGGATTTCAAGTAATACACTTTAAAATTAAAAGAAGTGTAGTTTAGATTAAGCACACATGCAAAATGAGTGCACTGCCACAATGACCAGTTTAAGTACTGTATTTTTTATAATATGTTCTTTTCACTAGTTTATTAAAAATTGATATATGAACCAGAAAATGAAAAAAATGACAAAAATGATACACCTTAACTGTATCTCTTCCAGACTACATAAACACATGAATTTGTTTATATTTATATCCTTACTGCTTTGAAATAAACAAGAAAATAAACTATTTCTGCAGTTCTAATCAAGCACAGCTGCTTCCCTCCTCTTCGATTGTACCAGTGGTCATTAGGGAGGTTCAAGAATTGCAATTACAAATGTACAGCTTCACCCCAACTCCTTCGTGCAAAAATCATTCTCTACAGGTAGTATTGCTTTCCTGTGGACACCTACATTTCTATGCATTACTATGTATGTCTGAATATGAGCTGAAAATCTAAGCTGCTATTTTTGCCAGCAGAAATCTAGACCATACGGTCAACAGTGTCGGAAGAATTTTTTTTTAAATAACCAGTACCAGAGGGCTGTAGGGGGTGAGAAAAATTGTTTTCTGAACTCCACCATGTGTATAGACTAAATCTGCGCTAACCATTGCAGAAGACCGACGGCTTACACCCACAGATACACTGTATTTTCACATCTAAATCTAGGTGCCTACAATCTGAACCTCACACTCACCATAAGCACCCTATCCGCATGAAAACATAATATCCAAATATAGCCTTATAAAGTTTCGCAAAGATTTGGACAATTGGAGCTTAAATGACTGACACTACATCACGATGTGACTAAGAGCTACACTTACATTTGAAATGTGATTGTCTGTTTCTCCAAGCCATTATAATAACTTCAGATATCACACAGCTGTAGGGGCTATTAAAGCTGCCCTTTGTGGTCAGAAATTAAAATTACTGATTTGAGGAATAGATAGCACTGCTGAAAGTGCCTGCATAGAGTGAAGAATGTTATGTAAGTCTCCATCCAAAACAGCCCTAAAAGCAGAGATGTCCCTCCCAGCATTTTCAGGAATGTCTGAAGATGATTTTCACCACTCTCAAAGTGTAGCCTTAACAGAAAACCATCACTTTACTTTCCACAGAAAGTGTATTTTGCCGACCCTAACTATCAACTTCAATGTTTTTTCAATGCTAGACAGTCATCAAACAGACAAAGAGAAACTCTTCAGAGTCTGCCTTTCATTTTTATCTTAGGGTTTTGCTGACATCTATGAACTGCATGCAAATCTTATACACGAATTTTCCAAAAGCAACTTTGTTTATCACAATATCTTAGTAAACTATGTTTTCATGATGCTATTAAAGTACTTGATATACTCTGACAGAGCTAACACCATGGCTACTGCAAAATACAGAGACGGAATCCACTTCAGACAATGAATTTGCAAAAGGTAACTAATATTTTTCAAGAATACTAAATATAATGGGATGTGGCTTGTAACTATGCTGTATCTACTGATTTTAAAAGTTTAGGAAATGTCACGGTTTTAAAAATGATTTTTAAAGTGTTTCTGTGGACAGGAACTATAAAAGCTGTGCAAGGGAATGGTACACCATCTATGCTATACAATTTTTCCCATTTTAAAGCATGGGTCCCACATGGATAACACAGGAAGAAATTAAAGCTAACTGAGGCACAATTACTTGAATTAGTATAGCAGATTTAGGTCCAAATTGTCTTACCATTATTTTTTGTCTTTGTAATACTGTGAAATGTATACTAGGCTATTGTGCAAAGCATCCTAAAGCAAAGGTCACAAGCGAAAAACAAAACAAAGCACGACAAAGAAACTCAGTGCAGGACACAGAGAAGCTCTGTACTAAAAAAGTGCCAAAGCCACGTGAATTCTGACACTGCTTCTTTAAATTTGCAAGGTATCATTTTTTTCCACCCTTCAGGCAGAGCAAGTTACTTTGCCTCTGCTATGCACAAATAGCCAAGCAAGATACAAGTGTGGAGCTGCCAACAGGTGGCAAATTAACAACCTGAGTTCCTCTATGCTATTTTCTTCTTTTACACAAGCCATATATATTGCTTACCACTGCAACTGCAGTCAGTATAAAAGAAGAAATATCTAAGCATTGTTTAAAAAGATGAAATAGAGAAAATCTTTGGAAATCTTTTCCTAAAAATGAGGATAAATTTAATTTTTCATTTCTTTTAAAGAATATGTTAACATAAAACTTTAAGACATGTATTCTTCAGTTCAAGATCAACAGAATAGAAGATGATGATGTAAAAGCTGACGTCCTCTATCCTTTCTGGCCTTGGCAGATTACCCTCACAGACCCTATGAAGACTATAGACATTGTTTTAAATCTGAAATCAATCCCTTCAGGAAAATTATGTTCTTAAAATAGAAAGCAAGTATAACAGAAGAGAATTAAATGAGCTACAATCAAAATTATCTGTACAAGAAGCAAACAGAAGTATTTTTGTACAAAAGAGAAATTTTAAAACTCAAATAACTTCACTCAAGAAAAAAAAACTCCAAGCCATTATCCACTTTATCCTGAGTGAATAAAAATTGTGTTTAAAGCCACCCAATATTCTATGCCTTAGACAGTATTTTTTTTTTTCAAAATTTATGCAAAAATCAACCCATGAAGATCAAGTTCTATTATTACAAAGTTTGATCAAATCTGCTGACTAAAAGCTTTCTGGGTGTCAAAAGACCATGCTATTAAACTACCCAAAACCAGTGTGTTACACTGATCTTATAAAAAGATTCTAATCTGCCAACATGGCAAACTACTACCATTTGAACAAAATACTGAAATAGAAGTGTGTTATATATCAGACATTTTCTCTGTTGAAATGAAGTTATCCACAGTAGCTCTGGAGAAGGAAATACTAATAATTAAGGAAAGGAAAAAGGAAAATTGGTGTAAGAACTTTTTTCTTAGCTGTATAGCTCAATTGCCTTTACTGGCGCTTGGAGTTTTTGCTACCAGTGAACTTAAGAATTTTCTAAGAACTTAACATGCAATACTGCAAACATCATTTACTTTTTTAAAATGACTCTTCAATTTCTATCCATACACAGGTGATTGTAAAGAAGACTGGTCACGCTGATATATTTTACTTCAGATGTCTTCCATTCATACCATTCAAATCATCACACAATTAATTTTTCTTACTTACAGTGATTTTAAAATACACAATCTTCATTGTCATATTCTATTACAATTACTGTAGTATAATGCAGAAAACAAAATATTTACCTCTAGATAAAAAAATATTTTTAACTGTGGAAGTGTTTCTAGTTTCAAAAGCTCAGCATTGCAAGAGCATAACAGCTTTCTTCTCAGGACTTACATTATTGTTGCCTGGAATAGTTCATTCCTGAAAGGTTGCTCAGAAAAGACCTTTCTTTAATTTCTGCAGTTCAGAAATGGTTGTTTGATGATAACAAAAGGCTAAGTAGGTTTTTCCCCATAGGAACTGCTCATCAGCACAAATGGTGCCTTTCTTTTGGGTACTATAGCAGTTTTTGACCTTCTACGTTTGCTTTCCTAATTTTGTTCCTGATGCTTTTTACAACATTAAGAACACTTGCTTAATATTTTTCTCTTGTATCAGAAAAGGCACTTTTTTCTCCTTTTTTGGTATTTGCATGTAACAGCATTGAGCACAAAGCACCTTCCTATGTAAGGAAATATTTCCATCTTCTATAAAACCTTAATAATTCTCTATTTTTGTAAGTGTCTGTGCATGAACACATACATTCACATACACACATCTGTAAAATATTTCTGCCCTCTTCACCACATTATCTATTTAGCTGTTGCAATTATTGAAAATGAAATATTTAAAAGTGTCTCATAAAAAAGAGAAAAACATTTTCAGCAGTATTGTGTGGCTGTGATAATGTGCCTGGGAAGTAATAACATAGCAGTCCTTAGGAATGGGAAATAAATAGTTCAAAAAGAAAAGAAGAAAATTAAAACCCACAGAACATAAGGTTGTGGGGCCACTCTTATGGAACATGAGTAATTTTAGAGTAAAACAAGATCATCACTATCATTTCTGTTATATGAAGAACAGAATTTGAGGGCAGGTCTAATTTGCTAAAAATATTGACCCTTTTATTATACTCCTGTTTGGGAAGGTGTTCTGGGTTTTGAAAACTTCAGGTTTCTGTGTTCTTATAGATTTGAACATTAAACATCTCACTTGTACTTCTCCAATTAGAAGAAAAAAATGTCTGTCCAATAACTGAAAATCTTTGAAATTTATAGCATGTGTGGGATGAAAGAGAAAAATTAAAAGATATAACTAGCTTTCATTAAAATCAATATTATTATTATTGTGTGGATTAAGGAATACCTTTTTATGATAAGAATAGATGCCAGCAGAGATCCAATCCATCAGAAGTCATAAGTCAACTGTGAGAAGTCATAAGTTTACTTAATAATACTGATAAAAATAAATACAGGTCTTGATAGATTAATTCAGAAAGGAACTTAATAATCAATTGTAAGTTGTATGAAACCAGTATTTTTAGATCTACGGGAGCAGACAGTCTTAGTAATGATAAAATTCCTAATTAGATCCTAAAATGTACAGAAACAGAATAGAAAAGGACATTGAAAGGGCTAGGGGCAAAAGAAAAAAAATGCCAGAAGAGACCTGCTGTCCCACACAAAGAGGGTAACAAGTGCTGAATATCACCTGGGAGACCTAAGTGAAAGTGATCTTTATAGTAAGTATTCCAAGATTTAAGACTGATATTCACAGATTTGTTCTGAAGAGTTTTTTCTTTTTTGATATTGCTTTTTATATACTTCATAGAAGTGAATACGGCTTCTCTATTTCCATTCTCAGTGAGGGAGCTCAGTGTAGAGAGGATTAAATTGGATGTCAGAGACTCCACAGTCAATGATGGTCAAACATACTAAAATGATTATTTTTTTCTCTCTTTCTTTTACTCTCTCAGCACATACTGACCATTATTTTGAAAAATAAGGATATGAAGGACTTCAAGACAGCCATGCAAGACAGAAGGGAAGAAATATTTCAGCAAGGGCTTGAAGGTATTCTGACAAGTGTTATGTTCTTAGAATAAAGAGATCTTCTTGAATTAAGCTTTGTGCTCTGAGATTGAATAGCAAAAAAGTCCATTACTAGACAATAAGCAACAGAGATAAAAGTAATATTATAAAATAGATAGTTGTGTGCATTAGTTTGTGGTTTAGAAGCTTTCAGCTTCTGAGTTTATCCTACATGATATTTAGTAAGATTGGCTCTGGATTAAAAACTGAGCACCACAAATTTAATGCTGCTGAGCCAAAGTAAATAACATCATAAGTGTCATCAAGAAAATCCTCACTCTTACTGGGATAGTTTTCACTTGAGTGGAAAAACCACAAGTGATACAATCGTTCAAGCATTTATTTGTGGGAAAGACTGTGCAAGGTGTCTTCTGTAACTCAGCTGGATAAATCAAGTAAGCAAACCAAGCACTTCCTGTGGGAAAAGCTGACTTCTTTTAAGCTGCTGCACAAAGCCCAGGACTTCTCACATTTAGTGCACATTTGCACAGGGTAGGGATGACTCCTGAATTTTTAGGGTACTAGTGATGCAGGAGTCCATGAATTGTTTGAGGTCTCTCTTGCGGAGCACTTGCAAGATGTGTATTACAATACACTTTTTAATTTTTGCAAATTGTTGTCCGATGCTGACAAGAAATAATCCAAGAAATTTCAGGACAAAGGGAAGTACCTTAATTTCTACATTTTTAGAATCCAGGAATATATGAAACTGTTCGTGTTATATCATAAAGGAGCCCACACAGCAAAAATCTATTTTTAGTGTTGTGGTGTTGGCAGCAAATGCATTTTTCTGTCTCCTACTTTCTAGGGAAGGAGAGCTAGCAATTTAATAAAAAAAAATCATTTTTAAAGCAATAAAAGTCAAAGAAATTGCTAGCTATAAAGACACAGTGAACAAAAGACATTCTAAAGATGCTCCTATATGTCAGTACAAGGCAGGATAGGATTAAGAAAATCTGGCACTTCAGAAAATGTGGTAACATCAAGGTGGGCAGATGTCATATGGACTGAACAGTCAAATTTATATATGTCAAAAGAAATAGTCAGCACTAGTGCAGAATGAATAATGAGGTAGAGATAAGGACTACAAAGGTGATAAATTACATACATCAAAACAGTCTCAATAGATCTTTTTCTTCATTTTAAACATGAAGTTCACATACTCTTATAGCTGGGGATATGTGAATATTCTTAAGAACAAATACTGAACATTACCACAATTCCTTTCTCTCCTTTTAGTTTTTACTAGTGACCCAAATTAAGAAAATATTAGACTGAACAAAAAAAGAATTTTTTTTTGTTTTAAAAACACTATGAAACATTATTTTGCGCATATAGAAGCATCAGAGATTATATTTGAATCAAAAATGTAAGGTGATCATGGGAAAAAAGATCAGGCACATCACAGCGAATTGCTGTGTTCTAATTTGTAGATTGTACGGGAGGTGGGGGTTGGTTTGAGTGGCTCTGTTAAGATGGAAGTTGGATGTTTTACACACCATAAGATGTTATATGCTGACAGCTGAGAACCCATGGAAGGAACATAGACAAAAATAGTCTATTTGTGTAGATTTGGAAGTTTCCTTAAAGTCTTTGATTCATATGATTTAAACCCATTTAAAACAGTTTGTAACATAACAAATAGGAAATCTTAAACACAATTAACAAAAATCTATTCAAAATGTTAAAAAATAGAACTGAACAAATGAAAATTTCCAATCACACTTTTACTAGCTCATTGTCACAGATCTATACTACAGCACTATTCTTGCTGCTATCCAGAAACCTAGCTCCATCCAAGCCAGACATAGCAAAAATTTTAAAACTAATTGTGCTCTCGTTGTTTATTAACAAACATCCAAAAAAAAATACAGTTAATTGCATCATTTTAAGATTGCTTCCAAGCTAATAAATGAATGTTTATAATTTGGGGTGTTTTTTGAAAACCAGTGAGTAATTAAGGCAGCACTAAGATAACTTCTAACCACTAAGTACAACAAATTATGTGCCATAATTGCATGGATTAGTTTTTTCTTATAGTTGATTATGCTTTTAAACATTACATTGTGTCATGTTTTTTTACATACTGGTAGATGCTGAATTTTTAAAAGCAGGTAGGTTCTAGGAGACAGGTACAACATTTATTTTTATGGTTTGGCCACTTCAGATGGAAGATTGTATTTTTCCAAAGGTAAATATTTCTGTAATGACTTCTGCACATGCAAAAGAGAAAGAGTCTTACATTGTGGAAAAAAACAAATTACAATTTAGAAAATTACCTTTTGCTGTATTACAGTTGACTAGACTTACTTAAGCCAGGTTCCAGGCATTTTCTGAGCTAATGGGGAAGATCAAGTAGAACACAAAGATTCTTTTTTACTTTTTTTTTTTTTAACTGATGCTGTTGTTTTATAGTGTTACAAAGGCTGGCTGCAATCTCATGTTTCAGGTAACATTTGAAGGGAATTCTCATTTCTAAATAGTCACACTGAAGTGGAAACGATTTTTCATATAATTGCTTTTTCTGCTGACAGCTGGAATTTGTTGTTCAAGAGCTTTGTAAAGTTTTACTCAAGGTACCCATGAGGAAAAGGTTTGGACCATAAGTTAAATAAACTGGTCAAGCAGTATTGTATTGTCAGGTGACATGGGAAAAGGCACACAGAATAACTGATTCCACAAACAGGATCATTTTCCAGACTGATTCCTTATATACGTGTGTGTGTCTACATGTGCATGCATTTATTTTGCAAGGTTAGAAACAGTCATACTGAATAAAAATATTAAAATAGTTTTATATTGTTTACATATAAATGTGCAATTAATTATTAATTAAATTTCATAGCATCGAGATAAAAATGAACTTAAAAATTCAAAATATTTTCTTCCTGAGTTCCAAAATGCCCTGGCTTCAAAAATGTTGTGTACATTTCAGAACATCATTTCAGTGACAGCAAATCTTAACTGCATTTGTGTACTGATGGCAATTATCTTCATCTCTATGACTTCTGTAGGTGCTTTCCCACAGACACAGTTGGGAATCCTTACTGCCTAGCACATTTTAAAGCCTGCAAACACTTGTCCTTGTCAGTTAGAATACAGGAGTGGAGCTGGAAAAGGATACAGGTATAAGCTTGGGCACTTGGCATATCTTGTGTTTATCTAAAGGACTTTTAGATAAGAGAGCTTCTTAGTTTAAAGATACGTAGTGACTACATTTACGGAATTTTTGGGTGGCAACACGTAAACAGAGGAGGACTGAAGTAGAGAATATAGGTTTCACACACTAAAGAGGACCTGCACATTTGTGAAAAGGCTCTTATTTCAATAGTTGTTGCTGTTGCCAGTAGTGGTAGTTGGACAAAGTAAGCTTCAGTGCTTTAAAACTGAGCTTAATCTTTCAATCTGTCACTCTTTATATTCCCTCTGGAACAAAGATGCCCTAAAATCCACTATTTAAAGCCAGAAAAATAGGTGCAGTAAAAGACTTTTTGCTGTCTCCTATCTTTCCCCAAACCCCCTATTTTTCAAAAGCAACATAATTATGGATCAGAAGTGTCCTTCTTTTGGGGGGCAAATATGCAGAGAGGGGAAAGAATGACAAAGTTTCCATTTAGCACGAGTCTCTCACTAAGACACAGAGTGGGAGACTGAAGAGTGAACCCCTAACCCTCATTTGTGTGCTGTGCCACCACGTAGGATTCAATGACAGATTCCACAATCATTAGTAGAAATTGCAGAATACTTTCTAGATCTTTTCTAGATCGAGATCTAGATCCCTGGTACTACGGAGTGGTCTCAGATTCCTCAAGCTTTCAAGCTCTTTCCCTGTTTTCCCTGTATCATTACAGGTTTTTAGCTTGATGACTAAGGACTGTCTCAAATTTTCTGCCCCCCTAATGTGCGTTGTTAACAGAATTTGTAAAATATTAAACTGTCCCTTATCTTCACACTAAATCATACTGTCTGTATGAAACATCCAACCCATAAAATAACTCTCTTTTGTTAATGTTTTGTCTACAGTTGACTTCGCATTTAACACTTCCATTTTTTCACTCACAAACTACTGAATAGAAAGCTTTTTCTGATTATGTAGGATTTTTTGCAGCAAAAATAGTATTTTCTGTTTGATTATTTGCATAGAAACATTCAAAATGCTCTCACACCCTGTCAGCTACTTCACACCTCTGTAGGGGCTTAAACTCTGGAATGAAATGTGAATTTATTGAATCACCACCCCACATGGGTTTCATTTAAGAAGGTTCACAGGAATGCATTGGCAGCACATTCCAATTAGCTCTTAAAGAAAAGCTTAGGTTTTGGATTTTTTTGTGCAAATGAGTAAGTGTACTTTTAGACAGACTGCTTCCCCGATTACCGTACACAACAGAGGCATGAAAGAGAGAAAAAACTCAAACAGAATTATGTTAACTCTATTCACATCCTGAGCCATCTCACCAGTGAGTTGATTACTCATTCTTCCACTTGTTAGATCAGGTAACTGTATGACATTTAAGACACTGCTAAAAGATTAAAATATCTAGAAAGTTAGAGTTACTCCATTACAGTGAGTTCATTTAATACTGCTTTTGAAACATTTTGCAGAGTGTAGTGAAAGACCTTAATTTATTCCAATTATCTTTTGTTCACTTCGATTTATGAACACTGGAGCTCAAATAATCAGCCCTTTCGCTCCTTAGGCTTCCAAGAATATATTTTCATGAGTATTGTACAAGTCATCTTTCTGCAGCCATCCCACATACTAATTGCAAAAGTCTATTTTTGTGATAAGGAGTGGTATTAGCAGACAATTAAGGACAAAATCATCGGTTGTGCTGAATTGCTCTGGAACAGAAATAGCTTCCTGAATAAAATTTTCTTCTTAGTAAATGTATAAGGACAAATACTGAAAAAATATACCCAATTCTTATAAGGTGCACCCATGAAAGGAAAAATCTTCAGAAATGACTGAAGACAAACACCTTGAGATTTGTACTATTTATTACAGAGTAATAGATCTCATCCTACCTACATTTGTGGCTCTGGTGTTTTCAACAGAACTTGGGGGAGGGGGAGACTTTTTTGAAGCTATGTGTACTGAAAATACGAGCATGACAGTGTGCATGAAAAACAGTGCTTTACATTCATTCATTCATTCTCGCTATAATTCACAGTAGATTGACAGTGAGTACACAGCCAATGATAACAGCAGGATGGGCTATTTTTCAAGATAGGCGAGGTGAATATATAATTTCTTCCCTTTGAAATCTTCTGATTTCCAACAGCAAGACTGAGCAAACTTCTTTCAGTGTTCTAACAATAATTATTACTGTTTTGTGTCATAGCCTCTTTTTCTAAAATTGAGACTGAGATCTGTTGTGCATTACACTACAACTAGCTGGCACAAGCAATTCATGAAAACTCATGGGAAACTGGCTTTCTCTAAACTCTGAGCTTGCTTAGTGAGAAAAAGAAGGAAATTTATTTCCATCATGAAAGAATGCTCAAAGGCATGAGGCAATTCCTCCCTTAAAGTCAGCAGGTGAACTAGTCTTGTCAAAAAAACAAGACAGGAAATTCTAGAATTAAGTCACCAATATTTTTAAAGCATTATAATGGGATGCTAGCTAGATCTATCTGCAGCTGAGACTCTCTGTACAACCACGGATTTGCTATCTGGAAACATCAGTGGGACTGCTCTATACATCATTAGGGAGATAATTAGTATATTTTCACAAAAACTAAGAGATATTTTCTTCATAAATATATACATACACACACACATATATATATATTTATAAATGCAGATACAAAAGGATTACAGACAAAACATTGTTTGATTCCTGATGGTGTGTGAGTGGAAGGAAATAGTATCACTGGAACATAAAAGAGAGGGAGACATCTTCCTAACGTCCCAAAACTAACTGCTGGTACTGAACCTACCAAATTTTTCTCCCCAAAATGTTAAAGTTTCTTTTCTTGTCCTCTTCTGTACACATCTCAGCTAGCCACCAATTATAAAAGAAAGTTTAAAGATAATAAATTCATCTATTTTTCCTCTACTTCTTTTGGCTCATACCTACTTTGTTTGGCTAGCTGGTGCTTTGATGGTGCACCACTGTTGTTCAGAGCATGCTGAACAACCTAACTAACCTGCTGGTTATCAAACCAAAAGGTTGTTTGTCCTGACTCCTGCTGTATGATAAGTACAACCAAACATTAACTCAGTCAGTGGCAGGAAAAATATGGGAAAACATTTTTTTTCCTTGGAATGAATTACTGTGTACCTGAGACCAAAATTTATAGTATGTCTTCAAATGTCTGATCTGGAGGAAGTGTGTCCTAACTTATCTTCTGCCTAAGTAACCATTAAAATGTGTGGAATTTTCTTTTCTAATAGAGGGCAGCCCATTTGGATTTTCATATATAAAAATTACTCACCTAGGTAAATCAAAATATAGTTCCATCACTTCTTAAATAAAATTATTTTGCAACAAGTTTTAAATACTTATATACGTACTACTAGCAATTACCACTTTAGCTATTTTTAAAAAGAAAAAAAGGAAAATGAGTCACTATAGCTTTAAATTATTTTCCTCCACTTCTGTTCCTATGTGTCAACAACCCAACTTATTGGACAGAATATGCTGCAGATAGTAATACACTGCAGATGGTATTAGATGGTTTGTGCTAGAAACTTAATGAATTCTTTTAAGTGATATGTCTTTTTTTGCTTAGAATTGCCTTTTTTCGGACAGTGTGTTTGGTTCTGGAAGCTAATTTGGTAAGCCATGCATACTGTCTTCTGCTCCATCTTTCAAAATTTTAGTTTGCAGGTGACAAATGCACCTAGCTACAGAAAGCTTTCATTTTTCTGAAAGGGGCTGGTGTTGCATGGTGAAAGGGAACTGATTTCTGACAAAGAGTAAATAGGGCCCTTGGGCAATTAACTACGCCAGCCAGCTTAGCCAGTGGGGTTATTTCCCTTGTAGCTTTTTTGCAATTCTCACTCATAAATTGCTCCCCTGGTTGGTATACACTCCCAAGAATAATAACCTCAAGCTTTATGTTTGTTGCCTAACATCCTTAAGAAACACATGCTGTGATTGAGTGGTTTTTTTTATGTTGTTGACTGGTGATATTAAATTTAATAGACTGGGTTTTTCTACACCACTATTAATTTGATGAATACAGTTAATTTTAAATCTTTCCTGTCACATTGTTCACATAGTGCATTCCTGTTTAAACAAAAAAATCAAGGTATTTGCAGACCAGACATTTTATGGAAGACAAATTCTTACACAACTGATTAACATAAATAGCTCTTGAAGAATACATTTTTAAAAAGCACTTTATTTGTCTACACAGTGGTTTTATCCTTTTCTTTTTTAGAAAAGACATTCTATAGAATTATTAGCATTTCCAGTAAGCTCATGATTTGGTAAAACCAAATTGATTTTGTTCATTAACCCTTACCAAATCTATGGTTTTAGCAGTGGACAAACTACTGCAGGCTTTTCGCCAGACCACGAATTTTCTTTTGCCATTTTGGCAATTTTATCTGCCATGTGAATTAAAAAAAAAAAAAAAAATTACTAAGCCTGAATTGATGTACATGTTAATTATATATCTGCAGGCACTTATCTAATTTTATTCTTTGAGTGTTCAATTAATTTCATACCCTTTTTTTATTCCTGTGGGTTTTCTCTCATTCTTTCATTCTCTTTTCTGGTGAGTTGCATATAGGACATGGGAAATGACTCAGCAGCTGAAGGTGGCTGTGACTCAACACGCAAAGCAGGAAGCATCTACTTGACCTATTTGCGCAAAATATTAACTTAAAATAGCTTGAGTTAGACAGGACGAGTCCAACACTAGCTTTGGACTGGCCCTATTTTTCTTCTCCCTGTCCTGATTCCCCTCCTTGTATGATGTTTATCCCCATCCATGTTTTTATTTTCCTACTTACTTGAACATTAAAGTATCTAAACGTCAGTTCTGTTTGGGCACTACCTCTAGTACTTGCTAGTTTATGAAGCAGTAACTTTTGTTCTCACAACACATATCTGTTCCAAATAGAGCAGAAATATTTCATGTTTTCCTAAGGCTGAATGTGAGGACTACAGATTACTTCATGGACACAAGAGGAATTTGTCTACTCAGTTCAAGAAATTAGGTAACAATGGTACTTAGAGTCAATTTATCATTTAGCTATATTAATTTATAAATTTCCTTTTAAATTGCATATGGCTGATTGCTAACTTACTTGTTAGTTAAAGAGTTTTGCAGGAAATTTAAAAAAAAATCTTTCATTAACAACATGTTTAGGAGAAGCCAAGTGTTCTTCGATACAGAAGACTAGATTCTTCACAGGCACATATAGAGCAAATTCTGAAATCAATTGTAAAATCATCCTAAATTGCATGTTTTCACATTTAAAAGACTACCACTCACTACAATCAGAAATTATATCCTTCCTAATGAAGATGCCTATTTACACCTGTAATTTGAGATGTTTGCTAAAATGGAATGATGACAGTTGAGATCATCTAATGAAAGTATTTCTATGGAAACTTGAACTTGGAATATCAGGATAAACAATGGAGTTAATTTTTGGCAGTGCTGTTTTGAGATGAAATGGGATCTGCGTCAGCTTGCAAAGAAACTTAGAAGTTCTAAACATACAAACTACTAATAAACATTAATGCAATACTCAGATGTAAAAATCCTAGACTGCAGGATACAATCCTGACAGGTAGAAATGTTGCATAAAAAAATATGAAAAAAAAATTATATATCACATTCTTTCTAGTGTATTTTGAGGAAGAAAAATAGATTTATCCTCTAAGAGGATAAATCTATTGGGGAGAGCTCTGCTTTATGCCTGTGTTAAGTGTTGTCCTGTTTTCCTCACCGTCTCTTGCTCTGTCCCACATGCCTTTTAAAGTCCAGCTCATCAAATTGTTCAGTTCTGTCACAGCCAGAATCTGTTCTTTGGATGAACACAAAGACAGTCCCACATTCACTACACTCAGATAAACTTACCGTACATGGGTAATGATGAGGGTTGTAGCTGGAATGAAAAAGTCATCCACTCTGTCAAACTGCCTTCCCACCGGCTGGGTATGGATGGTGTGATGAGAAACACTCCCACTGGCTTGCGTTATCACCTGCATTAAGTAACATCATTATAAACTCTAGAAGTACTCTTTCAAAATTAAATCTCAGTCCAAATGGATGAATACAGTATTGCCTCTGTATTCCTTCTCTTGTATTGTCTTTCAGTTATCAAGAAAACAAATGCAAATGACCAACATTAAAGATTTCAGAGAACTACTACATACCTGACCACTTCTACTTCATACTTACTTTCCCCCTCTATCTTTTTTATCACCCCTGAGTCCATATTTATTCATTTACATTACTAAGACCTTTAACAGTTCTTAGTTTAAACTAAGTTTTTTGTTTATCTTCTTTTTTACACTGGATCTTAGAGTGAGATTAAATTTTTTAGGCACTTCAGCCAGAGTGAAAAGATGAGATGCTATCAACAGATCCACTGGAACATGTGGCGATGCATACTCCCAATTCTTCTCAGTCAATTCAATATAGAAGAGACATATTTCAGAAGAACGAGCTGAACTGAGTTTATCTATTCCTTAAAATATCATGAACCAGTTTTATTCGAATCCCAAAATCTAGGATCTTCTCTGAAGCAAATGCTTATGGGTGAATAAAAGACAATTCCATATAATAGCCACAGTGCTATTCACATATATGCCTTTAAGAGTGTCTTTTTCTTAGAAAATAATATCTTTTCTATACTGTAATTAAAAATGAGGGTGAGTATGATGAGTCACTTTAAAATATGGTAAGACTGACTCAATTGTCAGTTCTGGAGAAGAGTAACAGCTAAACTTCCACAAGTTACCTTGTACACTCAAAGTTACTGAGAGTCTGTAGGTGCTAAAAAGGTGATTTCAATTGTTACTAATTTTACTTTTCAAATTTCTCTTATTCTTTTTCTCATACGTAAGTATGTATTAATATAAGTATATAATAAATACATAAGGATTTCATTAACTTCTGAAGAAAAGGAAAACAAATTAAAATTAAAATGAATTTTAAAATTATGAAATAAGGGTGATCATCATAGTCTCAAAGGATTACTACAAATAAGGAACAGAAATTAACAAAGAAAGTAGTAAGGTAAATACAGCTTCTTGAGATGTTTCTTTAGGGACTGTCCCTAGGCTTTCTGCTGCTCCAAGGTAAAGGAAGAAATACAGATTTTTAATATCTTTCATCTGAAAAAAAACCAATAAAGACAGAGCTTGACACCTCCAGAGTGTCAATATGACCTTAATGAAAATGAAATATGTCCAAAGTCAGGTTTATCCTCTAATTAGGGACAAAAATATCATGAACAGCAACAGTTTGCTCTCAAAAGACGGGCAGAATAGAACATGCTGCTGTTTTCAGCTGCATTCCTATTCTTCTATCAATCTGCCATTGTCAGTTCTGACTAAGGGTGTTGAATATAATCATCAACTTTTTTGGCGAAGTCAGGTGTCCGACTTATTTTCTGGCTACCTAAAATAATTTCTCTGCCCCTGTGGGGTCACGGTAATAATACTTAAAGGAAATTATGATACACATTGCAATTACACAAAGGTTCAACTTGTCTAGATTTCCTTACATACAATCATTGTGATCACCTCACCTGCAAAGTTGGTGAACTCTTTTCCATGCTTCCCCAGCTCAGCACCCAGACTTGATCATGTGATTTATCATAGTGTAATTTCACTGGAACAGGATCTGTACTTACTGCCTGAAATATAATAAAAACAGAAACCCTTTCTTTCTGTCACATTTTCAAAGGAAACATAATATATATGCTTGAATGAAAATGATGAGTTGATATGCATTTCCAGATATTTTCAGACTGTATTTAAGAATTATGTTGTCAATTGTTGAAACAGCCCTCTGATTAATTCAGAGTTACTGAATTGCTGAAATATGTTTTTTATTCATTATGTACTCTAACACTTGGCATCAAAAACTACATTATACTGAAGCTATTAAGACATTGAAAACAAAGGTTTTAAATCAAGTAAAAAACTTCTTGTCTTCCTTCCCTGCCATCACTCTCACTTTACATGTATTGGTTGAAAAACTACACCAATTACTGAAAAATGGTTAAAAAGGGAAGAGTATTCTCAAGCCACATATTGGAATTAATGGAAAATGTTACTGCATAAAACCAAAATGATGCCGCTGCACCCAAAGCTTTCCACCTGTCAAAAAGTGTATATTTTGTTGAAGTAGGAAGGATTGTTTTCATATGTTTTCCAGTTACAGGTGCTATTTTTCATAGACCTGTGATCAGAACCAAAGTGTTTTCCCTACAACTTTGAGCACTGTCTCTTGAGATCAAGGACCTTTTAGACAGTTGAGCTGTCTAAAACTGAAGGCTTCAGAGGTATGAAATGGGAGGACAATGTATTGGATTAAGAGGTGTTCTGCGCAGGCTAAGCAATCGGGGTGATTACTTTTTTATTTTCATCATTAAAGAAGAAAAAATAGGTGGAAATTGTTTTTTAGTCTTACCATTATGGAACTGTAAAGCACAGCTTGTTTATCAGTGTGTCAAGGAGAGTACCAGCTGGCTAATTAAGTGAACCTAATTTAAACTAATGATGTAGATCCTCAAGATAATGCACTAATGGCTGGCTGAGACTGCTGATGATACTTAACTGTGCTCCTGAGGTGTTGCAAGCGACCACTTCATCTAAGCAGAATTTGTTTTTCCTTTTGAAAATGGAAAATGAAGCCAGGTTGCTCACCGGCTCATTTAAAATCAGAAGTTACCCCTTGAAAAAGGTCATTTGTGTTTGATAACTTTTTTCTGCTACATGTTAGAAAACGAGTTGTTTAAAATAATCCTTGAACCATTGTATAGCTAATTTGTCAAGGCATGCCAAATTTCTTTTGGCTTTCCCAGACAAAGGTCTGACCCATACATGTTCTGCCAGAGGGCTTCCAGCTGCGTTCAGAGTTGGGGTCATGGCACAGCCAGGAGTAGCAGGAGGAATTTCCTGCAGGGTCAGGCACAGGCAGCACAGCTCACTAGAGGGGAGCCAGCAGCAAAAAGGAGTTAAGCATCTCGGAAGAGGACTTGCACAGCTGTTTCTAGCTGACCAGGCTGATCTGCCAGCAGCACACTGAGGACTGAACGATGACGACTCTGTTTACTTCAGCCTCTAAGTCATCCCACTTAGTGCTGTGCTGCTATGCAATACTGCACAATTCTTGCTTTCAAGAATTTACAAATGAAAGCAAATGCTTCTCTTGACTTTAGAATGAGAATTACCCAGATAAGTCAAAAGGTTTCTCTCTATATATATCTCTAAAGAGACAACATCCATGTTTCCAATACATTTAAATTTAGTCTGCTATAGAATCCTCTAAAGTACTTATTTTGATAAATATACCTGTCATAAAAATAAATCATCCTCAAATCTAGTTGTCACATATGTGCACACCTTTTACATTAACTTTCATAGTAGAAAGGAATAACATGTACAGTAGTACTTCAGAGAAAACATTGTAATAAGCAAAACCAAATAAACATTATTTCTACACAGAAAACAGCATCACTACATGACTTAAAGCCCTTTCAAATAAATTTTTAATTTTCTTTAGGGTTTTTGCACAGTGATGAAAATTTCATTACAGTGCTCCTGCTTTCAAAATATCAAGTTACCTCCACGTTTGTTCCCACTAGCTTATGTGCATTTTTTGCAAGGTGGTTTCTCCTTTAAGATGTAGACTAGAAAAAGGTAAATGCACATGTACACATATGGAAATAATATCCTCTGCATTAATTTGATTTTTAGAAAAAAGTCAGTCTAACAAGAAAAATGCTCTCAATTCTGAACAGCTTAGTTTCTATTTTCCAAAAAATGACTTTTTTTTTTTTTTTTCTGTGCTAGGCAGTACTCTAAGTAATGAAAATAGACTGATCTGACTGGAAAATTAAATTCCTTTCTGTGCCTCCCGTTTGTACAAGTGTTTTTGTAAGTGCATATCATATGAGTAGAGCAACATTTAATGGTTAGAAAGTTCTTCCTGCTTGCAAAAAGTAAAGATAGAAAATAAATACTTATTTTTAAAAGATGAGAAGACAGAGGCATGCTTGTTATAAGAAATGCTAAACAAAGTATCCCTCGACTTGTCACTAAATTTCAAATTAGCCTTACATCAATTCTAAAACCCATCTGTGAATCAACACTGGCTTTACTTTTTACAGTTTTATATTACATGTAAAAAGACTGTATAGGTTTTATGCTTTCATTACTTATTTGGTTTTTTTGCAACACTGTCACTTTTTTGGGTTTTTTGTTTTGCTTTTTTTTTAAGTCTATTTGAATAATGGCACAGGTCGGCTGGACACAGAGCAAGTCCCCTTGTACCTTTCCCATGTATTTGGCTAAGCATATCCTAGGAAATAATATTCAGATCAATAACGAATAGTAGAAATTCTACTTAGGTGTTCAAAAGTGACGTTAATGCATTTGGTTTAATTTATCTGATTTAACTCTTATTTCTTAGTTATGCTGTCTTACTGAATCTCTTTGTTAAGTACTGTGAAATGGAAAAATAATATCTTATGAATACTTAAACACCTAGAACCATCAAAACCAAGACTCATTCATGCAAAAAGTTTTCCACAGCTGGGGTAAATTTAATTCTTTACTTTCCTAAATTCATAATCTGGATATTACTAAATTGGTGGAAAAGCAATGCTATTCTATTCCCCAAAATAAAATTCCTTTGCAAGTGATTTTTTCCCCCCTGAAATAACATGAAATCTTCTGGAGTATCCTGGGTTTAGCTCAATATACTTGCTAAGTAGCACAGGCTTAGTGCACAAGGCTCTTTGCTACACTTAGGCATTCTGTATGTCTGGTTTTCAGCTCATTACAGAAACTTGAATATTTCTATGATAGAACAATCTAACTCCATTCAAAAACTGCACAATTGCTTTACATATTTCTGGGAAAGGGCTGAAGTTTTAATTAGTGGTTAATTTACTGAATTTTACTTTTTAATTAACATACATCTTTACAGTAAGTATCTCTACACATTTTGTAATGGTAAAGTGATATATATTTATACATATTTAGAACAATAACTAATGTAACTGAAGACAAATTAGAAGAGCCTAATGATGAACCTATTTCATAAAACCTAAGTCAAAACCTATTTTCAGTGAGCTCAAGAGGAATCACGTGCTTTTGACACTGAAATATGCTAATAAATGTGATTACATTGATATTTCATCTCTCCTGTGTAGAAAAGGAGGCTGACACCTGAATGTCAGTCAGAGACCATGGAATACATTGCCAGACATTCCATCCTTCGAATTTGTGGATTGTGTTGAGACTATGGCTTTTAAGTCTGTCATCTTGAAGCAATATATCAAACCAGTTGTAAAAAAAGTATTGTTTTCAGGAAAAAAAAATCATTACCCACTCAGTTTATCTCCATTTTAATATGCAAAGGTCAATTTAACTAAAAAAACCCACCACTGTCGCACGTGGACACGAAAGGAACACACACAGACACTCGCTCTGAGAGAGAGAGAAAAAGACCACCCGGAAGCCGGAAAGCCTCCAGCCCGAGGGGTTTTGTTTATTATATAAACTTTTAGAAAACTTCACTGATTGGATAGTGAAATTACCACCCTTCAAATACGTAGGTCTAAGGAGAGATCTGTTAAATGTCTCCACCTTAAGAGAAGAAATGAAAACATTTTGTAGTTAGACATAACATGGCTTATGTTTATAGAACAGAGTATGAATACTTTGTCTACAAAATTAAACACATGGAAGAATTGTAAAAAACAAAGCAACACACCACCTTTTTATATTATTAACTTCTTCAGTAAAACATTTTATAAGTCCCTGTCACCATTTGGATAGTTCAAATTTTGAGGAAGCCATGTCTGAGTCAGCTGACACAGAACGCAGATGTTTCAAGTATGAAAAGTACTAAAATTGTATGTCAAATTAATGCAATTTTTAATTGCAATTTTGCTATTTATTTTAGAATTTTTTATGCATACACATAATGCATGTGTATACTTACATCATGGAATAGTTTGAGTTGGAAGGGACCTTTAAAAGTCATCTAATCCAAATCCTCCATAGTAAGCAGGGATTTCTTCAACTAGATCAGGCTGGTCAGAGCTCCATCTAACCTGACTTTGAAGGTTTCCAGGGATGGGGCTTCTACCACTTCTCTGGGCAACCTCTGACAGTGTTTCACAAATCTCACTGTAAAAAATGTCTTCCTTCTGTCTGGTCTGTGTCTACCATCTGTTATTTAAAACCATTTCCTCTTGTTCTATTGCTGTCCCTATTAATAAATCTGTCTCCAACTTTCCTATCAGTCCCCTTTAAGTATTGAAAGGACAGAATCTGTCTCCCTGGAACCTAATATATAATCTATACATTACACATTTTCATTCATCAGTGAAAAGAGCAAAAGGCATGAAGAAAAGCTCTACTGAAGTGGGGTTTTAAATTAAAAGTTTAGTTTAGGTTTCTAATTAAAAAAAAAAAATCCATGTTTTATTTAGCTAAAGAACACCTGTTTCCTATGAATATGATGATATTATAAGCACTGTGTTATTATAAGCACACTGGGTTTGCACGACAAGCTTTGGTAGCTGGGGGAGCTGTACAGGTGGCTTCTGTGAGAAGCTGCGAGACGCTTCCCCCATGTCTGACAGAGCCAGTGCCAGCTGGTCCCAGCACAGACCTGCTGCTGGCCAATATCTAGTCAATCAGTGGTGGGGTAGAACCTCTGGGATAACCTAACTGAGAAGCAAAAAAGTGTTATTGTGGAGAAGTATTTGCAACTAGATGAGAGAGCAGTAAGAGTATGTGAGAGGAAGAGCTCTGCAGATGCCCAGGTCAGTGGAGAAGGAGGGGCAGGAGGTGCTCCAGGTGACCCAGCAGAGATTCTCTTGCAGCCTGGGGTGAGGACCACGGTGAAGCAACCATGCCCCTGCAGCCCATGGAGGTCTGTGGTGGAGCAGAGATCCACCTGCAGCCCGTGGAGGACCCCACACAAGCAGAGTATCTCCAGCATCCCAGAGACCAAGAAAGAGGAGTAGACAAGAAGTTTGAATTCATAGTCTCCAGTCGTGGCTAAGGATGGTGTTTATTTTTACTGTTTCAGTAATTTCTCTGTCTAAAAGTGTACAGAGTAACAGTCCTCCACCTTCTGTAACCAAATCTGACCTTTCTGTCAAAACTGATAGGCACAGTTTAGTGATAAGACTCTATTTCAGCCAATCATCATTTTCAAGTGAAAGGTACTTCAAGCCAGAAACTTCCTAAAGAAATAATTTCCACAACCACTTGAATAATATTTATAAGAGCTATTTTCATGTTAACTCCCTCCCAACTGTCTACTGAGAGCAGTCACTAAACAAAAACTGCTGCTGAATGTTGAAAGTAAGTGAGCTTTTTTCGAAATGTGTTTGCTCTCAAGATAACTGTATTTCTGTTTCTGAAGTATGAAGGAAATTCTTAAATTCTTTTGTCTAAATTAAATAGTAACTTAAAAAAATGAGAAATAAATACCTGTACGACTTTCTGAGACTGCACATCAACAATGAGAACTCTGTCAAGTGTGGGCTGAGTTACATATATGAACTTGTCTTTTACATTAACAGCAGTAGCCCATACACACCGCTGAACAGGATCACCATCTGCTTTGGGACAAACTTCATCCTATAATTCAACAGAAACAGGGAAAGTGTAAGAATCAAAACAGTCAACATTGTAATAGAAAGACAAATTATACTCCTTTTCTTCTTTTTTAACTGTAAAATAAAACCTCAGAAAATGTAGGGAAGGAAAAAGGACAATTGACACTAGGATATAAACTCGTTAGCCAAACTGCATCTTGTAGGCACAACTCACAAGCACTATAAAATAATCCATACACCAATTTTTGGGATGTTTTCTAGAAATTCAAGAAGTTAGTGCTGTTGACCTGAGAAAGAAACCAATTTGAAACAACAATATCTCTAGAAATAAAGTGAGCAAGGGCCAGGAGACCTTAAAACCAGAAAACCGAATCAGACACACGATGCCTCATTACTGCAGTAGCTGGCAGCTCCCAACTGAGCAGCATCACAGTGCCCTGCAAAGGGAGGCAGTGCAGGCATGGCCTACACCCTGCAGCTGAGAGCACAGCAGCAAGCCAGGCAAATACATAACTGGGGAGATGATGATGATGTACAAATGAAGAGAAAGAGGAGCTGGTGCAGTGCACATTGTCACATGGCACAGGGGCAAAGCAGCAGTTAGAGACACCAGTTGTTTTGGTCACTTGGAGTACTGATAGGTTGCTTTAAAGATCAAGAAGTTTGGCTACTTCTGCCATAAAACATTCTCATGGCCTATCTTACTAGTGTTAAACCAAAGAAATACCAAATGTCTTATTGCAATTCATTCCCTCTCTGCCCTTCCATTCCTGCAAAAGGATGAATTGGAAAAAAAAATTCTGTTCACTTCAGTGAATTCATATTTCATAATACATATAACTATACACCCTCAGTCAAAACAGCTAGCTGTAGTTTACATGCTCACTATTTCTAATTTGTGGAAATATACGGCCAATCATCACGTATTTATCTGCCTATTTGTGAATATTTTCTCCTAGAAAATTTTGGTTTTCTCAAAATTAAAAGTTACTTGGTGAAATATGGTACTAAACTTGGAAATACCATTTATGGAAAAGCATGATTTCTTTGGACATTATAATTATTTAAAAATCAGGATCTGAAAAATACTCTGCTTGGAGAAGTACAGCATGTATCAAGCTTGTCTGTTTTCCTGACCTTTTCTTCTTTTGACTCTTATTTTAAATTCCTTGCATCACAAGGGACAATTTCACCAAATCATAAGTATTATTTCTTTTTGCCACTTATCTGCTGCTTATTCCTAATTTAGAATGCTCTGCCTGATACATCATAACTGGTTGCTGTGAAAATAATTATGATATGTCAGCAGATAATGACTCAATGTAGAATGAGCAGCAAGAGATGATGAGATCTTAAACAAGAATTCTGTTTCTAAGCATCGAGCTCCTTTTAAAAGGCACAGGAAACATTATGTGACAGAACACCATGTCTGGCACTAAGCAATGCTCTTCAAGACGATGATGCATTTCAACATTTACTTCTCTGTATCATCAACATCCTTTGCCTGCTGTGCCACTTACATTTTCGAAAATACATTCAATCTTTTTATGTCAAAAGAAGAAATAAATCAATTTCCAGCTTTAAAAGAGGGAGTTTCTTTGCAGAAGATTGAAAGCCACTGCTTGCTTTTACATGGCTCTTAAACCTCAACAAAGGGAAGGTCTTTCAGGAATCATGTTGATAAGGAAAGGTTACGAAACCCAGGTAAAGTGTGATAGCACATCATCAGGAACCTCAGGAGAACTTAGAAATAAGTAACAAGTAAGATTTAGTTTGTGCTGATAAAAAGCCATGCAGATCAAAGGGAGAAGTTAAAAATCTGTTTTTTAAGGAATGACAGGCATGGGACAAATGGGACTTCCATTCTTAAAAGTAGTTAAATGCTTTTCATTGTTGCATAAAGCCAACATATGCAAGTATGTCTCTAATATGATGTGCAATCATCATATCAGTGATCTATTTTCATTTGCCTTCTGGGTAATTGTCACTTCATGCGGAAGGTTGTTTCACTGATCTCATTATTTTTTGTATTTAATCTAAATATACCTTGTCTTAGCTCCATGTTTTATCTAAACAGATAACTACATCTAGATACCATCCTCTTTATCCCTCAGAGAGAGAGTACATTCTTTAAACAACAAATCTGCAAATGTTTGTGACAAATCCATACAGAGACATTACTTTCGGTCGTCTCTCAGACTCACATTAATTTGCATGAGTTTCTGGGACTGAATTCTACCAGGACATATTCAATATATTGTTCAAAAATAACACTGACTTCTGCTGAAGGAATCTGTGTTTCTGTCACATGGCATCATATAGATTAGTAAATGATTACTCTGATACCACCTCCCTTGTGGGATGTATAGCAGAATGACAAAATACTCTAACTTAAGCACTTATATCTAGAGATGAGCTATCTCCTTATACATTTTCCTGAATCTGAGTCTAAAATACTTACTGAAGTGTATTTTTAAAGATTTTTTTCATTTTAAGACCAATACAAATATAGCCTTTTATATATATATATACACACACAACCACACATATACATATCTACATATACAAATGTACTTTTAAAGGTTCTAAAATACTTTTCATACTGTCATAAATTTCTGTAATCCAATGCCAATTCTCACCTTGCCCAAAAAGAATAAAAACATAAAATAAAAGCAAAAAACCTGTTTTTCCAACGTAACAGTGAAAATTATGCACCAAAATTCTCATATCCAAAACAGAATGGTTTTCCCTGTATAAACTGGTTTATGTGGTTGTTTCTCTAGTTATTCAAATCTGCATTTATCTGAAGCTGTTTTGACAGAACTGAAGTCTTGCTGTTGAAAATTTAACATTTATCTAATTAGACAGTTTGGACTTATTGTACACCACAGGCAGTCATTCTGAGGCTCCATATTAATTTCCCCAGTGGTTAGGTAATTGGTTAAAATAATTTCTGCTTAAAATATAAGCATAAACCCACCATTTTTTTCTTCTAATTAAAATGTGAGCAATTTACTTTTTCCTAATGTATTCTCTCTGAAAAAAAAAAAAAACTTAACATCTGATAAAACATTAATTTACTTCATTGTTGTATTCCCCCCAGACTTTTTAATCAAAAAGTGACTTGCTCTGTAACAAGTCAGCAGATGGAGGAAAATAAATCCTTAGAGAAAGTTTTTCAAGATAGTCTGGGGCAAGAAAATCTCAAGAGGAAACATGTACTTGTAGATTTATATGTGCAAATTCTATGTTTATTAACTTACACTTACTGCAAGCATCTTCAGTGTTTTAACAGGATATGAGTCAAAGTCTTTAGGCAGTATAATGAAATGTCTAGCTATGCTGTGGCTGCCTAAGAGTAAGATGATACCAACAGGACAAAATAGTGCATGTTTTAAGACATGAATTTATGTATCACCTCTTCTATTAAGTTATTGTTTTCTTGACATTCTTTAGTAAAAATCAGACTGTGGAATTTTTTTATCCTTTTTTTTTTTTTACCAGGAAGGGTTAGCAATTACTACACTTTCTGTGCCGTTAGAGTGCGAACAAAGGGAGCTTCTGTTGACTACAAAGTATGTTTCAATCTAATTTCCTGTGGAAACTTCGGTCTGCCATGTAGTCACATTAATTATTTTGAAATGAAATATTTTGCTCTCTGATCCAGCATAAATTCAAATGTGAGATGGCATATTTCACTGAAATTTGTCCATTATGTGCTACTTCTTGTAATAAACAGAAAATAAGTTTTACGTTGAAGCCAAAAGGATTTTTTCATTAGTCTCAAAAAGACATCTGTTTCAATTGCTTTTTTCCCAGTCTCTGGAAATAATTATTCTAATTGGGATTCACTGTGAAAGGAAAATAAAAACATTTCTGCATAAGAATTAGAATTTAAGTCTTTGGATAATATTAATTTGCAGAGGACAAATAGAGGTTGAATGTTACTGAGGAAAATGTCCCAAGCACTTCAGAATGGTGAGACATTTAACAGGTGAAAGACTCCACCTGAACCCTGGTTAAGAATCTATTTGACAACAGGTTAAACAAACAGCTATCAAAGCTGGTCTAAGTAAGCAATAACTTATATCAGGAAACAGAAATCAGTTTATTTCTGTCCCTGTGCATCTAGAATTGTCACTATCAGACATATAAATTTCTACTTGCACTTGACATTAAGAAGATTCAAGCAATTTAGGAGATTCTGGGAAGGAGAGGAAGAAGGTTTTTACAATACCTGTGACCCATGATGATCCAGTAAAGCACTAAATCTTTCGCTGCACTTTAAACACAGTGAGCCACATTAGATACACCCCAAAGTGTTTTGCTGTATTGACACTCAGTGGCATAAGAGGTAATTAAATATTTAGATAAGGGTTCTCAAGTATAGTGAGGAAATATATTTACCTTTAGCAAAATTAGCATACCTAAATATGCTAAATATGTATGTGTGTAAGCACTGCAGTGTTGTTCACAATACAATGCAACGCTGTGTAGAAACACCTGAGCTCATTCTTTTACAGAAGCTCAGTACAAGTTTGTGGACAAACAGGAAACCTGTGGAGGAACACTGGAGTGTCACGTGCAATACCCGGACATTTTCTATAATCTAAACAGCACTGCTGAATTTAGAAATGTTCCTGTGCTTTAGCAACTGTTTGGCAATAAACAAATCTTCTGTGGTTTTACGTATCATTTGGACAGCTAATTCAGGAAAGTGTAAAGAAATGGGAGAGGTTTAAGCAAGTATGTGTTTCCTTTAATGTTAATATGTTAATAGTTAAGTCATAGAGATGCCCTAATGTGAAAGGCTATGTAAAGCTACCCCAAAATATGCTTGGTATAGTTCCTAACATCTCTGATTAGTAAAAGTATACGACAGAGCCAAAGATAATTAGTAACCAGAAATTTATGACGTGAACTCTTACCACTAAGCAATCACATCCTGAACTTGATAAAAATCTGATCCTGGGACAGAACTGGGTTATTTCATTATTCTTACTCAGAGGAAGCAGACTTTCCAAAGAGGCTGAGGAATATACAATATTCTTCAAAGGAGGAAACAGTTGTCTAAAGCTTCACAGTCAATGAACATTTTCAAGAATATACTACTGTTGTTATAGTAATATACAGTATATGCAGGGAATTTTATTGTTTGTTTTTCATTCTGCTTCTAGGCTGAAAGTACTTTTAAAGGGCTTTTCTCAAAATATTTACTGAAAACTATTTTTCAATTTATTTGTTTTTATGCAGAGTGAAAAACAATGTCACTCTGAGTAGAAAAACATAATATTTTAGAAATATTTTCCAAATATTTCTAATTTCTCTTGCAAGAATAACTATTTATTAACACCTCCAAGTGAGGGAATATGTTTTCAGTGATCAGAGGAATAAGTAGAAATATGTTGAATTTAATGGGCAAAACGACATGCAGGTAGGTACAAATCTTAGTTTTTATTTTATTAACCACATCTACCCTCACCCATAGCTCAAGAATGACAGGTCAATCCCCACTTTAAAATTAAAGTTATCAAGTAGCCTGCTTTCCAGGTCTTTTCTTTTCTTTTTTCCTTTTTTTCCCCTCCAAGAGGATATAGTTATTATGCTACTCCAGGTTTGAAAGGTTCCAAAAGGAAACAAATCTGACTTATTCATCCTGATTATTGCCACATTTCAATAAAAATACTCTTAAAATCCAGGCTGCACTTTAGACCAATAAAATCTTAACAGACTTCTTAAATAATCAGCTTTTTAATTAAACAGCCATAAAAAAAGCTTTTTGGCTTATTTTTGGCTGTGTCAACCTAATTTCTCTTAAGCAGCACAAATCAAGGTATGATTAGCTGTTCAAAGCATAATTATTCACACTAAAATAAATCTTGTTGCTGAGTACAGCAGCCTTTGACATCAATAATGATAACTGAAGAGGCAAATTCCATTGAGACAGCTCTGGCTCTGCTGTCATTGAGGCATTAGAGAAAAAAAAACCAAACCAAAGCTCAGTGCTTAGTAAGTATTCCAAGGTCACTCATTCAAATCCAAATGAGAAAAAGTTACTATTTTGGAAAGGTGATAGATCATATAGAGTAAGTCTTAATGTAGTGAGTAGTACCGAGTGCTCCTGTGGGAACATGTATCATGTCGGCTAGCGGTTTGATTAGCAGTAAAGGAAAAACATCACAAGAACACATGGAAGTGGAGAATACACTAGTGTTTTTATGCATCCTACTCAGGGAAACTACACCATAAATCCCCAGAATTTGGAGAAATCAGCTATAAATATGTCAGCAGTAAAGTTACTGAAACTACTTATATGAATTTTAAGTTGGAACCAAAGCATCAATCATCTCTACTAACTTCAGTGGAAGCTGTGAGAATGTTTACCAGGACAGGGATTTGCCTGAGCAAATAGCTGAGAGTTTAATACAGACAAACATCCATTGAGGTAAAAAGCAACCATTAAAACCACCACCACTTCCACCCCCAAAAAAAAGATCCTGTATTTAATTTAGAGAGAATCAATCCCTGATTCACAAAGATGAACTTAACTGTGGGTTTGAGGTGGGGAGTTGGTGGGGATTAAAAAAACCAACAAATTCAGAGAGAGCTGCTAAAGAACCGGGAAAGGAGAAAGACAGCTAAAGAAAGAAAAGGGTTGCAAAAGTATTCAGGGAATATTCAATTGAGAAGAGAGACTGAAAGTCTGAATTTAATAGACGAAAATACAAGAAATTTTGAGATCACAATTATAAGCTATTTATTAATTCAGAGACATGGTTGAATTTATCAAGCAGAAAACACTAAACTAGTAATAATAAATTCTTATGTAAAGAAAATTATAATTGAGAAAACACTACAAATAGATTTTTAAAAACAACTTGCCTGAAAACCGAGGAGTTTTTCACTAGGCTTAATATGCCTCTGAAATTCACATTCCACTGGTTGTATTACTTTGATGCCATCTTCATAAAAAACATAAAACATGTTCCCAATTCCCAGACCTTAGGGACAAAAACACATTGAAATGTATAAAATTAAATAATGACAAAGAAAATCCTTGTCTTGAACTAATCACAGTTCGGTATGAGATCAGTTTGCTAATGCATATAGTGGTAATACAGCTAAACCTATGGGATCTTTTGTTGTAAAACTAAAACAAAACTGTTACATTATTCAGAACTTCACATAATTTTCTCCATTGGCAAGACAGTGTCATTATGAATACAGATCTAGAAACACACAGTTTGACAGCTGCAGCAATAAAAGTGATCTTGTGAAATCATCTACACTGAAATCAAATTAATATAAATTCTCTATGTATTCTCTTTTTTTCTTTTTATTTTGCTTATGGATGGAAGACTTAACATAATTTCCGTATAACACTGAAAGAGAAGACCAGAGTCTTTGTTATATCTTACTTGGTATTTCAGTCAGAAAACGAAATATTCTCTATTTTATTTTATTAGAAAGACAGAGTTGGGCAGATATTCATTCCAATGCTGAAGGGCCACAGGTGCTTACAGAAGTACTCAATCCTTCTTCCACAATGCTGCTGAATGAAAGGCATGATGCTAAGTTTTGTGGAGAAGGTGGGAACCAGATGTGTAGCATGAAGTCTCACAATATCTGTGATCATGGTTATGACCACAGAAAAGGACAGTCTCATTAGCTTTCCATGTGCCAACTAAGACAACAGTAGTTGATTTGCTATGTGGATGCTATAATGGGTGATCAGTTCATATTCATAAAATTCTTTGAAGAAAATCATAGTGCTCATAAAATTTTAACTATAATCATTCTGACAACTAAACTGTTGGCTACAATGGTAAAAATGTGCATTTATCCTGGGCACAGGACCTAAGCTTCCACTTGATATAACAATGTGTGGTATAGGAACACAGAGGAGTGAAAAACAGGAAAAAGAAATTTGAATCTGAAATTCTGCTTATTCTAAATTCTGAAGGGAAACCTATGTTAACAGAGAGAGAACAGGTCTTAATAAAAAATAAAATAATGAGAAAATCAAGAGGGGGTAGGGAAAATGCATGTTTGTATATATATATATGTGTGTATGTGCATGTATTTATGCATAGACATACATAACCGTTTCCAGTCCCCGTTAGGAATCACATAGCCAATACAGTTGCTTAAAATGCACTAATATGCAGAAGGTGCTCAGCCTATGCCCAAAACACACAAGTTAAATTATCTTTGAGAAATCTTGTAGAATCACTTCCCATTTCTGGCCAAATTTTCCCAGAAAGAAGGGAGGGGCAGTCTCCAAGCAGGGTTTTCCTCACTTTATATCAAATCCAACTATTAATAGGTTACCAAAAAGTGGGAGAGAAATTTGTCTGTGCTGCACTTGGTGTAACATAAAAGCAGGCTTAGGTTCAAGGAAAACTCCCCAGTCATGTCTATTCAGAGCACAGGGTGTACTCAGGGCAATATGCCCACTCTGGCCAGTGGGAGCTTTTGTTCACCTTGGCAGATAAACCACACAGGCTATATAAGGCAGTATGTTAAGGTCTCTCTTTAGAAAATGCCTGATACTGTATCGTGTAAGAACAGCTGGAATTTGCAGATAAGCCTGACGGATGCTAGGCTGCCTGTACCAGCGAACACAGTGTAGAGATGTATAGCTGAGCAACTGGCATACTGTGTCTTAGGGATAAATATGTGAACCCGGCTGGGGACAAAACAGGGTTTTCCCTTCTCCCTCCTCTCACTGGCTGAAGTATATTACAGTTATTAGCAGGATAAGCAATACCAGAATGTGAGGAATTAACTCACATGACAGCCCCAGGTGACCCAGACATTTGATAAACAGGCTCCTAAAACTTCCACCTCAGATGTCAATACTCCAAAGCAAGATTTCCAATGTACAGATAATATTTATGTCTAATAAACAGCCCAAAGTTTTAAGGCTTTATTTCCAAAGTCTGGATAATAATGTTCACCAAACTGTTCTACAAAATCAGAGACGGACACACAGTATGAAATGTCCTTCTTCCATTTCAATACCAAGTTAAGGAAGACAGTTCATATAACAATCCTTTACCTCTGGATCCAATTAGTCAATTCCCCTTTCCATCAGTGGCTACAGATGCATGTGCAAATATCTAACCTGCATAAATATCTAATGACCTAGGCAAGCCACTTTTTCAGTACTACAGGAACTATTCCTTTAAAGACTTAATTTTGCAACCCTCCCCCCGCTAAACACAATCCTGCGCATTTTTAGTGCGGTGCCAGAAGCAATAGATAAATGTATTTGCTTTATTTAGACTAAATTGATACTTAAAACTGGCTAACACTGATTTTTTAAAAAATGATGGTGGTTGGGGTTCTTTTGCATTTATATGAATATATTTACATTTATTTATCTATTGTGTTATTACTGTAATACATATGTACCTTCAAAATCCTTTCAGATTTTCTGATGCAATTGCTTTTGATAAAATTTTTGTGCACTTGATACAGAAATATCCATAGGCACTAAGGCCTTTGTATGGTTTCATGATCTTGATTTTCCTACTGATCACCCATCCCTCCCTTCCTATCTGTTAACACTGTGATAACAGAAAATGGCAGAGTATGCATGGCCCAGAGAAGTTGGTGGTGATGTTTATTGGCATCTTCAGGGTATTGCTCTCTTGTAAAATATTTCCAGCGTTGTAATTAGTAATAGCATTTGTTGGAAACGCAAGGATTGGCCAATGAGAAATGCAGGAGAGAATGAGAAAATCTGCTCTAGGAGACACAAAATCTGCTACTATAAACTGCTTTTTGTTTAGTTTCACATTAGCCACAGAGAAATTTGAATGCCTTTACCACAAGCACCCTGGTAAGCTATTGTTTTTAATTGGTCTTTTCTGTCATAGAATTTAAGTTTTCCTAAGTGCATTAAAACCACTGAAAGCAACAAATTGACTTGAAAAGACAATCAGCTAAAAAAATCAAGGGGATACTCATCACGTTTTCAGTTTTATTTGAGATAAAACAATACTTTCTCAACAAGAGGTGAGAGCACCATACTTTTGAGAATTCGGTACAATCATGTTGCATATCAGTTTAGTCATTAACAGTGGAATTGTATGAAACTCTAAACACATCATTTGTACTCTGCAAGGCCAATAGAGCAGGAGGATCACTGCTGAGCTCCACTACAATCAGGGAGATGAGTGTTTGTACCAGCTGAGCAACAGGCAAAATGAATAAAAAAATAAAACTAGTTCATATTTATAAATACACTGGGAATGGCAATGCTTACTATGTATAGGCAAATGAAATATCAGATTTTTGAATCTTTAAATTAATTTAAACCAATTTTTTTTTAAGTCTACAGAAATACCATTTCTAGCATGAATTCACAGCAAAGTCTAATCCACTTATCTTATTATCTGGTATTATCAATCTTCCAATGGAAATAATTGAAACAATTTCTTACTCCTGAAATATATTAATTCTTAAATTGCAACTTTAGATGAAGAGCAGGCTACTTAGAGCAACAAAATGGGAATGCATGACAGCTCTTACATTTTGGTAATTTTCTGGAATATGAAAATAATTTTTGAGATTATGTCATATATATGAAAATTAATACCTATCTTTTGCTTGTAAAAAATTTCCATGATGTTTATGTTAATAACACCTGATTGTATCTTTATTTATATTTATCCTTCAGTTCATCACAAACATCCTTTTGCTGTGCCGACACTTATTTACAAACCTTTCCCGTGTATAAGAATAAAGTGCTTGGTTTCATTAAGCAACAACAGGTATCTCAGTTTTGAACCATTTAAGATTATAATTTTGTCAAATAAGAGAGATTCATACAAAAAAATCAATCTCAACAGCATATAGGCTGACTGTTTGGAAGTTTTATCATGACAACAAACAAAAGTTAAAGGTCTACATTTTAAATCTGAGCTTCTTGTTGTGTATCTTTGAGTAATCATGTGGAAACTGTGAACAGCTTATTTCCTTCTCTCTCCCAAAAGGGAAAAGCAGTTTACAAAAGTATGAGCATTTAAAGGAATCATTTCCACTGTAATTTTTCTTTAAATGAAATTCCTCAGTGTTGCAAGGGGGTAGATAATTACTGTAACTATAAAGTATGAACAAACATAGACACACACACACAAAAGAAACAACAGATGAGCATTTCATCACAATACAGAAAACATGAACAAAAGTAATCTCCATTAGTACCTTGCTCTCGCCACAATATGTTTGCAACTGCAGCATGTAAGAGAAAGAAAGAACAGAAAACACAAATGAACAAGAGAAAACAAGAAATGATACATTAATTCTGAAATAATGTTTTAACCTCTGATACACTAAAATACTCGTACAGGTAAATCAATGGAAACAGTTAATTAATGATAGTTCTCTATGTCACGTGACAAAATTGTGATTAGCCACAGTAGTTATTTGGGATAGGGTAAACCCAATCACTCCCGCTAAATCCCCCAACCTAACTCCATTAGCCATTATCAATAGCGTGTTTTATAATCCATTACAAAAAGCATGTTCAGTTTTCATGCTCATAAATGATGCATATTAATGACGGGTGACGCAGGTTTAATAATTTCCTTTAAACCGTGGGCTTCAAAGAGATTGATTTCAGGACATAGTTATGAGAGAGATATGCAAAATAAAGATATACACAAGATATTTTTCTGTATGGCTGTAGCGCAACCATGCTACCAAAGTTGTCATGTTGTATAATGTTTGCCATTATCTTTGGAAGACCAAGATAGGAAGTATAGGATGGCATGGTAACCAACTAAATGTTTACACTGATTTTTCTGTGAAAACATAAATTTTATTTGGCCATCTTGTTTGCAATTGGATTTTAGACCTTTGAGACCAATGAAAATTATATTAGCCTAATATTGCTCTTTTTGTCTGCATAGGGAAAAAACAAAGAAAGAAAATATAATTTAGCAAATTCTAAATATTTATAACTCAGCATGCAGCAGAATAAAATTTTTAAAACACCATCAGTGAAAACCAAAGCATATTGCAAAGTAACGATCTTAAGAAGTAAAAGGAAAGGAATACAACACAGAAAACACATATGTCACACGTACACATAATGAAAGTGGGACGTTCATTGAAACACAGTGTTGCAAAATCTACAAACACCAGTATGCTTTAAAAAAAAGTTTGGAAAAAGCAATGAAAGACATATTATTAAAAATTATGTTGGTACACAGAAGTTCCTCAGCTGCTGACAGCTGAAAGTTGGGAGTGAAAACAGGAACTACCACTCCAGAAAAGGCCTGGATACTATGATTTTCCCAAATAACATTTGTACTTCAACAGACAGGAGATGGAAAAAACAGAACTGGGATATGATGCAGGCCTTTGGGTCTGGTACTTCAGCCAGTTTTGGATTCACCCCCCAGTCTGTGTATCTAGCCTGCACTTCATGAGTTTGTCTTTGACAGCGTCCAAAAGATTTCTAAGGACATGCTAAACAACATCCCCTACAACCACCCTGCTAGCCACCTCAGTGCAGAGGGCTGTCAGGCTGACCAGGAATTTTTTCCTCTGTAAATCCATGCTGACTGCTCCCAAACACCTTCTAGTTCTGGGAATGGTTTCCAGGGTGAAATGCTCCATCTCCATTCCAGAAATCAAGGTGAGGGTGATGCACCTACTGTGTCTTGGATTCTCCCTCTTGCCCTTCAAGAGCGGCGCTGGCTTTCTTACAGTCTGCAGGAACCTCCTCGATCACCATGATCCTTCACAGACTGTCAAGAGTGGCCTCACAATGCCATGGGCCAGTTTGCCCAGTGCTTGTGGGTGCATCCCATCCAGGCCCTTCCACCTGTGAAAGTCCACTTCGTCTAAATGGTCTAAATCAGATCCTATACACCTTGGATATGGCTTCCTTGCCAGAGGATGGCTTCCTTACCAAATTTTCCCATGGGTGTCACATTCCTTGCAACAGTTTTGCCAGGACAGATTGATGTGAGAGAAACCTTCAGCATAACTTGTCCTCTTCCATATCCTTTGCCACAAGCTCCTCACCCACTCACTAGGCCCACATTCACCCTCAGCCTTCTTTGTCCTGCTGATGTCTCTGTACAAGCCCATCTTTTGCCCTTTATGTCACTCACCAGACTCAGCTCCAAATGGGTTCTGGAACTTTCAGGTTTATCCCTACATGCCCAAACAGTGGCTCCAGATGCAGATCACAATTCTCTATTTCCTATGTTATCTTACACAGCCTTTCTTATGTAATAAAGCAAATTGATTTCCCCAGGGCAACCTGGAGGATTTCCTTTAAAATTAGTTTTCACATTGTGAGGAAATAACCATGTCATACTTGAGATTCCATAAATTCAGCCATAATGTTCTAGAGTTTATTAGTGTTTTTCTAGGAGTGACATAGAAAAGAAAATAAAAAGTAATTACAATTATGCAACTGTGTGAAATTGCACAGGGTCAAACAAAATGATTTAAGATACTAAGTACAGAACATATTAATTTGTGTTAATGGAAAATGATATGTATGATTCTGAGCTTCGCTCAAGAAAATGGGCAGGATAATAAAAGGGCTTTAAAAGCCTCACATATTAATTTTAAAATTAGCAAAGCAGATAGAAGAAAATTGAGACATAATTTAAGAATGCAATATCAAATCATAAACAACAGCCACCATCTCAACTAACAGATCAAGAAATCTCACTTATTTTTTTAATCAGACCTATAACTTATGTTCAGGAAAGATGTCAACTCTTGAGATAAAGAGTTCAATGATGGAACAAGTACAACATGTATAGATATAAAGTATGCTAAGGAACATATTGTTTGCCTTCCTTTTTGGTTAAGCAAAAGTCAACATTTTCAGCCCCACTTTATACTAAATTCTCAAACATTTGTAAACTACACGATGTAAGAACACATAATTACTGATCGATCTCAGAAAAATGTTCTGGTTTCAAGACAGAATACCATCTTCTCTTTTGCCCTGATTCCACAGAGTTATTAAATACTATCAGGAGATGTACTGGGAGCCTTCCAGAAGACATTTCATTCAAAAAGTTTTTGACCTTGAGAAGGCTATTTCTGCTACATGGGGCCTTGTACTTAAGGCTTGGGAAGCCTGCATGCCGCATGGGTACCTGCTGCAAGGGTATGTGCTGGAATGCCCATAAAAGCCTGTGCTGCACACTCATGGGTCTTAGGACAAATAAACGTTGCAATCTTCCAGAAGATATATCAGTTTCTTTGTTACACCAGATAAAACCACCACAGCATGGGAGGGAGACAGAACCTCTCCATGGACAGGATCTGAGCTGCTTGCTGTGGGAAAATCCATCTAGAATTAATCCCATGCTGCATAAATCTGCAATGCCCAGTATGTGAAGGGTTGCAAGATTTACTCACTATCTATATTCCTCTTTTTATTACATCTTATTAAAGCAGCTATTTTATTACACCATTTGTTGTTGAGCCTTTTATATTGTCATCAAAAAGAAGTCTGTATTGTTCCTCTCCCTCCTCCCCCAGCAGTGCAAAACAAGGAAGAATCCAAGTTTTCTTGAGAGAGGTTTTCTTTCTTTCCTTTTTTTTTTAAGCACACTTACAGCTCCATAAAAATCACACTTCATGGTCCTTACATAGCTATTCTATGGTTTTGTGTACAGCCCCAGCCTTTGATTAGGAGCAGCTAACATAACATCTGAATGCCTGCTCTTCATCTTTGTTATACATTGTCTGTGTTGGTTGAATGGTAATAGGTTGCACATTTTTCACTAAACTCTGTCCTTAGCAATTCATGAAATTCTGCAGCAGACTAATAGCAGTGTAAATTTTATCCACTTTGGATGGAAACAGCAACTGCAAAAATCCATGGTATTTATACCACTAAATGAATGAGGGTACTACAATATCACTTTCCAAATAAATTCTGTATCATTCTCTTTGTTATTGCATCGGTAATAAATGTCATTACATTCACTTTTCTGTCTGAAAAGACAATTTCAAAGATTTCAACTATGTCAAGTAGTGATCTTCCTCCCTACTTTTCTTTTCTTAAAACATTCAATGCATTTTGGAAATTGTGTGTGTGTGTGTGTGTGTTTGTGCACGCAAAATTGACACTGAGTGAGTTTGAAGTTTAAATGTAGCTCTTCTACTTCCTTTTGGCATTATAATTAGCTGTTCAAATTTTCAGTAATCAGCATGCAACACTATATATCCAGACAGACTCAAACAAAATGGATTTCAATTAAAACCGTAATGTCTGAAAAGTTTCTTTGTTTGCTGCACTAAGAGAACAATGCAGTTTAAGATGACTTTAAAAATAGGGGAAACCAGAAAAAAAGACAGTTCTCTGCATTATATAGTATTCCAAATAAAAAATTGCAGGGGAAAAATGCAAATAATGTTTGTTCATGAATACGGAACCACTGCTATTAATTCCAAGTTTTGTCTCATAAAAACAAGCTTTGTATTCAGTATTTTGTAATTATTTTATCCAGATTTCTACCAAGACTTAACAGCTGATAAAAAAAATCAAGTTCCATATCAGCTAATTGTTCTAAGCTTTACACCATCAGATAGGAAGCCACTGTCCCTATCAATGCCTTCAATTCCATGATGGCAAGAGGTCACAAGTAGACATAATAGAAAATAGGACAATGAGGGAAATGTAATAAAGTCATATGACAAAAACATGTAGTTCAACATTATTTTTCAGAATTGTCCTATTATAATCTGCTGTACTTTCAATTGCATTAAAAAAGTAATTTCAAGATGTTTAAAGGGATGCTGTCTCTACTTCACTGATAGCCACCACCATTGGCAACTGTTTTGATTAATCCTATACACATGATAAAGAGAGTGTTACTCTCTTTTCTCATATCTCTGATGTATAAACACCCTTATGTTACAGGGTAAATCTATACCATAATTACTATATTTTTGGTGAACCATGTAATTTTTTAATTATTATTTGTATATTAAAAATAATTGTGTTAAAAATGAAGATGGTTCACATGAATTGAATAGGTTGACATGAATTACTTTTGGCTCACCTTCCACAATCCAGCTGAATGAAAAAAGTTATGCACATAATTGCTTTTAATTTCACTCTTTTTTTATAAGAAATTCAGATTTGTTTGGTTTATATACAAATGCAAATATATAAAACCTAATTTATTTGTGAAGCCAACACTTTTTTTAAAGTTTCTATTGCTTGCTTCATGTATTTTTAAAATAATTGTCATTAAAAATTCTTTCAAAATTTCAGTCTGTTCTTATGCGACATGCACTTTAATTTCATTTCAGGTTAGCTAATACAATAACCAAAGATCTGGTTTATGTATATTAGACTGTTATTTATCAGTTAGAAGTCAACAGTTGACACTTTAATTTTGTTCAAATATGAACATGATAGCTTTTTTTTCTATATTTTGTATAACACTTTATAATGAATCATGTATAAGTCCTTTCCCATATCACATTAACTCAATGCAGTCTACACTAGCAGGAAGAAAAAATGGTTCATGAGCAGAATTACTTGGAAGTTTGAAATAAAGTCTTTGCCTACGATGCTGTCAACAAGTATAAATTTGTTTAACTCTACCATAAAATAAAATGCCAGCATAAATTATCTCTGAGGAAATTAGGTAAATAGGTACCATTCAGTATCAGACGTGACAGGAAGATTCTATTAAAATTGCATAAAGCCTTTCAGAGAGAATTTAGGCCATAAATCACAGTCAAAAGGCTTTTAGTCTTATTCCCAGTTCTAGACAGTGGAGGTGTCTTGTTGCCTATGATGGCCATAAACCTGTCAAGTCAGTAGCATTCAGATCACACAAACTCGTTAGGTGATAGGACTACCACATTACCTAAAAAAGGCACAGTTAGAAATAGAGCTACTTAATGGCATGGAACAGTTATATTATTTTTTTAAAATGTATTCCTAAGATACAGTGCATGAGGCAGAGAACTTTTGTTCTGCTTTTTGTGACTAGGGGAAAGAATTTAAAGGATAAATTATCTTGCCATATATGATGATGTCATAGTGGGTGAATTCAGTAACACAACAGCCTGTGGTTGATAACCAAAATAAAACCTACTAAACATTAAAAGATCATCCAGTACTCTCAAATTGGTCTTGAAAATGTCTTAATATGATAACTATCTATCATGACGGCTGTCTCCCCAAGGTACATACATATATCTCAATAAAATTTAAGAGAAACACCTAAGAAGTCATATTAATCAATGGCAAACTGAGCTGCAATTTATAACACATTTTTTTGGAAATAATTAAGAGAAAATAAAATATTTTTTAAAAACTAACAAACTCACACAACTATTTCATTTTAAAGGAAACAGCATGAGTTTTTATGATCTATGGCTATTATGGTAGAACTATCCTAAACGGAAACAGAAAAGAAGCTAAAGCACAACTGGTGGACTTGTCAAAGTCATCAAGAAACAAAACAAAAAAATACAGATTTTTAAAGTTACTTTACTTCAAAATATTTTACTAGTAGCTAAGATAAAAATTTTAAGTACTTGAAAATTACCCCTGAAAATATTCACTTGTCTTTGATTATGAATATTTTTTTTTATTTTTCTGCTTTTTACACTGCCAGATTTTCTTCCTTAGAAAAAAATATCTGTATGCAGTGTAATCTGATGTTCCACATGTGTATCAGATTACATCGATATATTCCACTTCATTATTTCTCTTAAATATTAAACTATTAGCATAAGTCTTCCTTGTCATCTTTTTTCTAAGTTAACAAAATGGTTTATTTGGTATATTTAGCTATGTATTATATTCCATATTCAGTTAATGTTACTTTGACTAAAAACTGAAATTGGAACAAATCCATTGGTTTTACTACTATGGCAATGGAACCTCATTAAATAAATAAATCCCACAGATGGAAGTTGTAATAGTCGTCATTTCTTCCTCCTCTATTTGTGATTATTATTGTACTGTGTATCAGCAAAAAAGGCAGTAACATGTTGCCCACTCCACCTTCTCATAAATTTATTGTCAAGATACACTGCCAAAATAACTTTGTTCTATATTTAAATTCTTCAGCTTCCAAACAGTGTTTCAACAACAGTAAGATGATGACTTTGGTTTGCCCTATGGCTTCTAGGAGCTGGGCTGATCCAATCTGTGTTTGTGATTATCAAATATAGTCATCAACAGAAATCTACAGTGGAGTTGTCCATTTGCATGTCCATGCTTTAAATGATGCTAAATCCAGTAGCATGGAGGAGAAAGCTATCTGTTAATAAAAGATTTGAGAGTCCTTTAAAATGCATCTGCACGTACTACAAGCTAGAAAATGAAAAGCCATCTTTTATCAGTTGCTGCAGGGTGCTAGAATATAGAACCTGTTTACAAAAAGAGAGAAACTGGAGTCCTTAAGAAAAGAAGTAGTCTTGGTTATGATGAAATCCCATTTTTCAGCTGACAGAACAAGTTCCAGCAGTCTGACGTTCCTTTATACCACTGCAGCAGCAAAAACCCTGGAAATCAGCACAGATTGCTGCTAAAGGTAGAAGAAAAGCATTGTCATATCAGAGCTATTCAAGGTTTAAATTGTACTGCTATGAACTAATTTGCATTTTTTATTATTCTGTTGACAATATATATCTATAAATATTTTTGGCCTGTATTTGTACAGCAGCAGGATAATAATTGAAAACAGAGCCTGACTGGATATTTTCTACCTTACAAAGGAACAAAAAGGAGGGTAAATGATGTGTTGTCAAGACAAATATTTAAAATATCCAGGTCCAAATGCAGTGCATAGAAATACTTGCTAAAAGTTGTTTCAGATGTTTAGTCTGGTGCTATTAGTTTTGAATAAATTTCAGAATACATCATAAATTTTAAGAGTGCCATAAAGTACTGCTGTATCTGCTCCTAGTAGTTCCCCCACTTCCTGAAACTTAACAACTCAAGTAGCTGTAGGCTAGTTAGATGGGTATATGACCCAGACAAAAGAACAGACAACACTTGCATAGAACTAAATTCAGTAAGAAATCAAAAAACAAGAATACAATTTTAAGTCAGTTAATATGTTCTAATAGAGACCAGGTCTTAACAGACAAACCTGGTTATATTTCTTGATGTAAATAGGAGTTTGTTGGTATACAGTTGTAACCCATAATTTTTCTAAACATCTGATTTGTTAACACAGAATATTCTGATTAAATATTAGAGTTTTTTAATAATGGTAAATGATATGTTAACTGAATTAAAAACCGACAAAATAATTAATCTGAAAATGAGTTAAATCACCAGTAAAAGATGAAGAAGAAAGTTCTGGAGCATGTCCAGAGCAATAGGTAGTAAATTGTGTCTTAACCACTTTCATCAGTGATCTGTAAACAAATACAAAATCATTTCCTAAGAAGTCTATGAATTACCTGCAATGATAAGTAACAGTTTTAAGAAATTCTTTGAATGACTTTGTCAAGTTCATCTCTAAAATAAATTAAATTTTGTTATAACCAAATGGAAATGTAGATGTCTTGGAAAACAAAGAAGAGACTATGACTAACTGAGACAGGTGAGAAGGAGCAGGATTTGGAAAGTGAGGTCTGATAGCATACAGGAGATAAACATATAAACAAACTTCCGCTGCTGATATTAGTGGAAAACAGTGACAAAGGATCAATGGATGTGGAAGCAAAAATTACCAAATGTTACCAAATATATATTTCTCTTTCCAGAACACTAAGGAAACAAATAATACATTTGCTCCTGCAAAAGACAAGTTCTCATTTAAAAAAAAAAACAAAACAACAAACCTGTACCAAAACAATTAGAATTCTCAAGACAAAAAGACTGAGTACTATGGTAACTGTCTTATTATGAGAAACATATATGTGTGTGTGAGAATTTGCAACCAGTATTCATAGGATGAGAATTCTTAAGAGGTCAATTTATTGGAGGAAAAAAAGAGAGACTCAAAAGAGGCCACTGAAGGAAAAACTGACCTTAAAATGGAAACTAAGCCTTTTTCTGTATTAGTGAAATTGATTAATAAGTAAAGCAAAATACCAAGAGAAATGAGGGGTTTTTTGACTCTCTGCATGTCTGACTCGGGTATATGCATGTCTGTAAGGATACACTTCAGGAAAACAAAGCATCAGATCTGTATTCAGGCAGAACAGAACACAATTTAATGTCATGTGAAATGCAGAAGATAGAACAGAGTCAGATAAAATGGTTCCATCATGCTTAAATCTATGAATCCATGCAATACCTGTTCTGAAAAATAAAAATACGCTGGAATGAAACTGAAACCAGATTTCAAACTGCTATTTGTATTTACAAATGCGATTACACCACAGACTCTTTCCAACACAGCTGAGCTCTCTCAGGTATTATTAGAGGATCATGACAGTAGGGGAGACTCTTGAGTCTTCAATGAGATTTAGACCAGGTCATTAATCCCCAGAATGTTTTTACCAGTCACCGCAGGGGTTATTCAGCTATCACCCAGACCAGCTATCTCATTCTCAATGGCTTTAACTGCAGGCTTGAGGGAAAATGGAATTCACAGCAAAAGAAGAATTTGCAGTCTCTAGAGAATCAAAACAGCACAGTTCTCACATTCAGAAGCATTTTAGATACTACTGCTATTGTCAACATCAGAGGAATTAAACAGGATCTGATAAAAGAGAGCAGTAGATATTTACCACCAGTACTTATAAGAGACATTTATATAGGTAATATAAACTAAAACTTTCCATTATAACTTCACAAATCTAGCAAAAAGGATCCATGTGCTGGTACATAGTTGTTAAATAAATAATAAATCAAATTTCAGCTACAGAATGAGTTAACTGGTAAAAGGCATGGCTAAAATTAAAGTATTTTAAAGAGAATAATTTCATTTCTCTCACTTAAGACAATGTTAAAATGAAAACATATTTTCAGAAGTCTTATTTTTAGTGTACATTGAAAAAGGCTGATGTGCTAAGAAGAGGCCAAACTATTCTTGAGACTGTCATCCACTATTCAAAATTTTACCCGAGACAGAACAACGGTTCTGTGTTCAGTGCTGGCATTTACTGAACTGATTTGGATGACAAAGCATTTTCAGAGTATTTTCCATTCACTTCCATCTAGATTACCATCCTGATGATGAACCATTATCATCAAACTATACTGACTTTTCTTGGTAACTGGATTTCAAATTTCTGAAACTGGAAACTTTAAAATAAACAAGTCCCTAGCACCCTCCATTCATACTTTACATTGTATAACTTTATTTTTCCTACTAGCATCAGATTTCCCACAATTCAGTATAGCTTTGCCATTCACCTCATTTCTTTTATCTGTATAATACAGACACGAGCATTACATGCATCTGCAACAATCCTGTGAATTATGCTATCAGTCTGATAGCATTTTTAGACAGACAGGTGAGGGAAAGGTTTGCTTATTATTTAACAATCCACTTATCCACCATGACACTGATTTTACTTTAGTCAGAGTACCAGAAAATATAATATTTTCTCTTAGGATCTGTTTATATTACCTATTTACAGAGAAATGACCTAGCCTTTCCCTTTCTGCCACAGATATTATTTTTTTCGCAAAGCACTGAAATGAGCTTTCCATAAACTTGGGATGTACTGAAAGTGAGATTCCACAGAAAAATAATAAAAATTTAGTTTATTGTGCAAAGTAACATTAAACCCCAAAAGTTTTCACATGCACATAAACAATGGGTCATATAAGTACAAAACTGAACATTTAATTTGACTATTAAACTTTCTAGGAAATAAAATACATGCACTGGTAATGGAATCATGTTCTGTATTTCTTATGTGGCTTTTGAAATTACTGTCATGCTCAAGGCAGTACAATTGTACTTTGTATTTTAGAACTCAACTGTAAAGTTCTCACTAAACTCTCAATAGCAAATCAACTCAATGATAAGAAATGCTTTTATTTTGCTTTGATTTTTATCTTATGTGACATCACAAAGGAGAAAAGCCCAGATTAACTGACAAGCTAGTGAGAATTTGATCTTATTTTATTCAAAACACTATCCTAAGATTTCCAAAAGGGAGCTCTCTAGTAAGGAACAAAAAAAAAAAAAGTAAATGTGTCTGCTTTATTCTCTTAAAGGAGGATTAAAGCAAAATAATTTATAAAAATGTCATCAATGACAGAAATAGTTTATATCAGATCATATGGAAACTCATTTACATTCACCAGAGACTATCTTTAGAATCTAACTTGTTACCTAATCAGTAGGCTTAAATTTAAAGTAGCTGTAGCATTGTGCTTAATATGTGTGGGTGGGGTAGAAGAAAAGCCCACAATCCTATCCAAGTGGTTTTACCCATGTAATTTTATTCCCTAATAATCCCTAATTTCATGCATGAACAAGAGTTTTGGGGAAAATACAAAAACAAGTGGAGAAGAGTTAATAATGTAGCCCTTCCACTTCTAATATCAGTTCTCTAATGCTAGCAACTCCTCCCTGCAACAGAATTTTTTTAAAAACAGCAGCAGTTTCTTAAACTGCATCTATAAAAATTTGTAGCTGTTAAAGTAATTTTTTTCATGTCAACAGTGCTATTTTTATTAGTAGTACCTTAGTCTTCTTGCATGTACCGAAATGGGTGTCTGAGCAAACTGGACTTTAAAATGTAAATATCTGCTACACCTACATTTGAATGTTATAATTATGCATCTGTGAGTTATACGAGTATTTACACAGGGACCAATTCCTAAGAAACTATGTTCAAACACCAATGAACATAATGGTAAAACGCTTCCCTTCAACATACAACATTGAACTTGCAGAGTAAATTACTCCTATATGTTGCCTTGCTGTTCACAGTTTTTCAATGTTTTAATTCTGTAGCTAAGAGTTCTCACACACTTTCTGTAAACATAAGCCATGTTATGTCTAACTGACCGAAATGTTTTCATTCCTTCTCCTAAGGCGGAGAAAATTTGATTGATCTCTCCTTTGACCTATGTGGTTGAAGGGTCGTAATTGCCATTTTCCAATCAGTGAAGTTTTCTAAAAGTGTAAAAAATAAAGAAGCCTCCCTCTGAGAGGGGGCTTGGGGCTCACTCTCTCTCTTTCAGAGCTGGTGTCTGTGTGTTCCTTCGTGTCCGTGTGCGACATCTGGGCTACAGAATTAAAAACATTGAAAAACTGTGAACAGCAAGGCAACACCTATAGAAAGGAAGATGACCATATCTTTTGGATGAACTGTCTTAGAAATAATTCGGTTTATATTCTGTCTTCCTTCATTTACATCTTTCATGACACCAATGGTCATTCTAAAAACTTACTGCTAGTAGATACTAAAGCATTTGTTACAAGCTGTGTTCCTTGAATGGCATGTGATTTTACAAATGGTGGTAAGGTAGCAGACCTAAAATTATTACATCGCATTACAAGTCCTGAAAAAAGTGTTTTGCATTGTTGTGGATATCCCTACATATTCATAGCAGATCAGGTCTTCAGAAGATAAAATTACTTAACTAAAACACTTTGAAACTGGATGGTTGGCTACAAATATTTTGTTGTTAAGGCCAAACAAGTTTTAACCAAACATACATAAACTAGAGTTCATCAGGGTCTTGAAATCTGGCAAAACTCACAACATTTTTTGTACAATGCGAAAGGCATATTGAAGTGGTCAAGCTACTTCACATTACCAGATTACCAGAAACTCTGCACGATCAAACGACTTTTTTATCCTCAGGTGCCTTCCCAGAAATGTCTGAGCAGTAATTTTCATGACACTTAAAAAACTCCATGTTAAGACTTTTTAAAAGACAATTAATTAGTGTTACTAAAAGCAGCTAAGTAAAGATATCAACATTCAGATTATAAAATTTTCCTGCATGGAAGATTTCCTCTGAAACATTTAAAGCATAGTAAACCTATATGTAGCTGAACTCAGTGTCTTGTGGCTTGGAAGTGTCAGGCAGACTTGCAGTGCTAGTAATTCTGCCTCTGGTATCCTGTTGTGTACTTGGAACTGCTGAATAAGCTTTTAAATACACAGGAATGTTTTAATTTAATGCAATCACACTCACTAGTAAGATAACCACCATTTTACTAGATGTATTTCCAATAAATATGTAGTATTCATTAAAGTAACAGATTCAAAAGAAAAAACAAACAAACAAAACCAACCAAACAAATCAACAAAACAAAAAATGGGTGAAGTTCAAACTCAGGAATGGATTTTTCTAAGCAAAGTGAGGTAAGAGGAAAGAAAGACCAAGTTAGACAAATAATAGGTAAACAGGGTTTATAAATCCCACTACCATTTAACAGAGGATAAAGAAAGCTACTTGTTAGTGATAGTGATTTCTTTGGCACATTCAACTCCCAATGTAGCAAGTGAATGCATTCATTGTTGCTCCACATTTCTGAAGAACCACAGTCATCCAGACACAAGACAGCATGGGCAGGCTGGAACTGATCTGGACCTGCTGAGCACTTCAGTAGCTGAGATCAAGCCTTATTATCACTTTCCTGTCATGAGGGCCATTTTGACTCTTGGTATATCTCAAGAACACACAGGAAGGAAAGGTCTTCCTCCCACACCCCCATGAATCACTGGAAAACACACTAATAGTTGCCATATAGAGATATCCCGTTCCTTTTCCCCTTCACATTCCCTTCGTATGCAACACATCTATCATGAGGCAACTATCAAAAATTTAGCAGCAATGCAAAAATTCTGTTGATTCACAGAATGAATCAGAGACTTCGTTTTACTTCTAAATATAGTGCAGATCGTGCACTGTGCCTTCATTGACTCTTGGATACCATTAATTTAACTTTACTTTTTAAAATCAGCCATCTACACAAACTCATTTTAACTTATCTAATGTTTCATAGTTTCAATACAGATTAAATGTTTGAGTATGGGTGACATGCATTGTTATACCTCTCACAATACTTACGAGTCTTTCGAGCAGAATCTTCCACAAAGAGAGAAGAAATATCTTCATCCACCCCTGCTTCATTCTTTGCAATGCAAGTGTATGCTCCTGTATCTTCATAGCGCACATTGCTAATGTGAACCTCACTACCATTTGCTGAAAGGAGAGGAAAAAAATCAACATGCAGACATGCTAGTGCTTTCAGATTATAAATTCAGAAGGGTTTCTCTGCTTATACTAATTAAACCATTTTCATTCCTGAGTTCATAACTTGGAGGCATGCCAAATTAGTCCAAAGGTATTCAACTGGCTAGTGAATTACATGCACTATTTCATCTCGCAGATATCCGGCGTGCCTTGGCTGATTTTGCACTTCAGAGCCAAATAAATATCAGTCTGAGGTTTTATATATATTTAAATGACTATGGGGTTTTTTTTTTAAATCAGGTAAATATTGGGTTTTTATTATGTTGGATTTGGTAATTCGACACCATCATTTCCTTTACACATAATAACCCATGGAACGTAACAGGCCAAACTTTCAACATAAATAAAAATTTTCATAAAATTATTTGTTGCTCCTTACCAGAGGCACCTAGTTACTTTTGGGTTTGTGTGACTGCAGTGTAACAACAGAAAAAAACAGGTGCATTGAAATTTTTCACCTACATCAATGTAGAAGCTTTTGGAAACCTCAGGAACTGTACGTCAGCTTGTGTAGGAATGTCAACAAAGAGTCCAGGTTCCACGGGCAAAGATCTTTTAAATAATGTGATATGAATAATGGTGTGAAAAATGATTCATTGAATTTTAAGTATAGTATACTTCTTCAGCTGTAGGAACGATACAAAAACCAGCTTTGTAGGTATTCTAAAGTATGCACTAGAAGGGGTATGGTCTTATGGTGTAGCACCCTTTTAGATTGAAGCTAGTGCATAGATAGTTTAACTCAGAAAAATCTCTGGGAAAATGTCATGAGATTTTCAAAATTTTATTTCAAATAATTAAATGCTAGAAAATTGAATTAAATTTATTTTGCTTAGAGAAGAACCCTTTTAATTTATTTATCATAAATATATGGAACAGAGAGGAAGGGAAAAAAATTCTCTCAAATCCCTAGAGGAGAAATTAAGAGAATGCTGCTGTGGAAGAGGAGTTCATCACTTTCTACTCATAGTGGAAAGTGTTTCTGCACAGAAATTGTTCACATGTATCCAGAAGAGTTGTCCATGAAAGAACAGAGGACTATGGCACCTGCAGGGAAAGTAACTCTTCAGAGAAGCACTTGCCATGTCTGTCCCACTGCTTCTCACAGTGCAGCCTGACTGCTCTCCTATCCTAAATACACGTCCTGGTTTTGCTGATGAGTGAAAGTTTTGAAGGTAACACTAGCAGCAGGAGATTTTTTTTCCTATGGCTGATCAAAAATCACCAAAAAGACTGAAGGAGCATGGAGATTTTATGCTGGACAGGTCCACTGATTTTGCTGAGCCCTGAAGATTCATAGAAATTAACTGCTGATTAAAAGGTAAGACTTTCCTTTAGTTTTGGATGGGGTTTTTTGGGTTTTCGGGTTTTTTGCAGATTTTTGGGCTTTGAGGGGTCTGGGGGGTTTTTTGGTGGGGGAGATAGGGTTTGTGTGTGTGTATGCAATGTCTTTGCACTCCCACAGAGGTCTGCTGATCCCCTTCAGAAAAGAGCACATCCATTTCAGGTATTTCTCCCCCAGTCCTTTCTACCATCAGGTCCTCAAATCTCATTAAGATTCTTATCAGTTCTGATTGGGACCAGGTCTTGGACTGTTTGCTCCACTCAGATACTGCATGTTTTCAAACAAAGAAGAGCATATTGGAATTTTCTGGTAATCCTGCCAGTAAATACAATCATTATTCTAACAAAGAGAAAGCAGAGAAGATATGTGTCTTGGGGAGTAACTGAAAGACATCACATCTTTTGAAACTTTTTTGCTTAGACTCCAAGCCTTAGTTAAAACTATGGAAAAAGGGCAGCTAGTATGGAAACGACGCACAGATAAAACATTAGCAATCTGTAGGAAACAATAAATATACCCCTTTACCTTGAAGAGTTAGCTGTTTGGACAACTTGGGAGTGATATCAATTCCATTCTTCAGCCAACCAAGCTGTGGGTTGGGAATACCTTCAGCGTGGCACCGAAGGCTAGCTGTCACACCTGGCTCCCTTGCCTGGCTCTCGGGATAGACTCGGATAACTGGTGGAACTGAATACAGAAAACAATTATAACTCAGCGAAGAACATCATCTTCATTTTAAGAAAAATAATTATAAGTAATTCAGAAGACCCCTGCAGCTATATATAACAACACACAGATGTGGTATTAGTCAGATATTCAGCGACATTCAAGGCAGAATTCTGTCTCAGAAAATTTATGAAGCATAAAAGATATTGTGTGAGAAAAACCTCTTTTCACTGCCTGTGGTATCAAAGAAAAAAGCCTCAATTCTAGTTCAATAGTTTGTGTTTGAGTAATAAGACTTTTATTTTTCCTTGGATATTTTTACAAAATATGAATAACGTACAATTAGTAAGTCATATGTTGTACAGAGATAGTAATCGCCCTGTTTCACAAACTGTAACATTTCATCTCCACACCTTTTCCCTCTTTCCAAAACACCTATCAACAATCCATTCTACCTGCATAAAACCTGTTCAGGTTTATACTTTTTTATACCTGTTCAGACAGGACTTTCTGTACCCATGATACCACTTTCCTTCTTTACCACATGGACACATCACAAGCTTATGTTCAACCTGACTTCTCTCTGAAGTCCTTTGCTGCCAAGATGCTTTTCACTAGGTGGTCCTCAGGATACACTGGTGCACAGGGGTTGTTCCTCCCTGGGTGCAGGACTCTAGCACTTCTTGTTGAACTTCCTAAATTCCTGCTGGTTCATTTCTCCATCCTGTCAAACTCCCTATGAATAGCAGCAAGATTCTGTAGTCTATCAGCCACCCCTCCCAGTTTGGTGCCATCTACAAAACTGTTGAAGGTAGAACTCTGCCCCATCATTCAGATCATTAATTAAGATGTTAAACAGGACACGTATCCTTCTGGACAAAATGTCCACACAGCTGTATAACTGTGTTACATAGTGAGTGAACAACCAGCTCATTGGTCAGGAACAAAGAGTTACAGTTAATGGGATAATATCTGGCTGGGATCCAGTCACTAGTGGGGTTCTACGGGGCTCCATCCTCAGCCCAGTTCTCTTCAACATCTTTATTAACAACTTGGGACACAGGACTTGAAGGAATACTAAGGAATTTTTCTGACAACATCAAACTGGGAGAAGCTGTTGGCCCCCTCAAGGGCAGAGAGGTCCTGCAGAAAGATGGGCAATCACCAACTGTATGAAGTTTAACAAGGGAACGTGTCAGATTCTGCACCAGGGATGGGGCAACCCTGGCTGTGTGTATAAACCAGGGAATGAGGTGCTGGAGAGCAGCGCTGTAGAAAGGGACCTAGTGGTCCTGGTCGATGCCAGCAGTGCTCTGGCAGCCAGGAGGGCCAAGAGTGTCCTGGGATGCATCCCACTCTGCTCTGCATTGGGAAGGCCTCACCTCGAGCATGGAGTGCAGTTTTGGGCATCACAATATACAAAAGACATTGAGTGGTTAGAGAACGTCCAAAGCAGGGCCACAAGGATTGTGAGGGGTTTTGAGGTGAAGTCATATGAGGAGTGGCTGAGGTCACTTGGTCTGTTCAGCCCTAAGGAGACTGAGGGGAGACGTCACTGCAGTTACAGCTTCCTCATGAAGTGAAGAGGAGGGGCAGGCACTGATCTCTTTGTGGTGACCAGTGACAGGACCTGAGGGAGAGGCATGAAACTCTGTCAGGGGAGGTTTAAGCTGGATATCAGGAAAAAGTTCTTCACCCAGAGGGTGGTTGGGCACTGGAACAGGCTCCCAGGAAAGTGGTCACAGCACCAAGCGTGACAGAGTTCATTAAGTGTTTGCACAACACTCTCAGGCACATGGTGTGACTGTTGGGCGGTCCTGTGTAGGACCAGGAGTTGGACTCAATGATCCTGATGGTGCCTTCCATCTCAGCAGATTCTGTGATCCTATGTATAAGACTAGTCTTATGAGTTTCTTTATTAACAAAATATTAGAATTGTTGACATCAATTTTCTACGGTTTGAAAACTTGCTGCAGTACATGCTTACCAATTAAAAACCTTCTACGTACCACACATCAGCAGTGTCAGTGACATCACAGTGGACATATTCCTATCAGTAATCAATAATTAAGCAAGATTCAAAAATGCTACTATGCAAATTTTTTAGATTAGTAAGTATTCATCTTATCCCTGATTTTTAACAGAGACAACTTGCTTGAGATTGTTTCTAACAATAAAAAAATATTAATTGTAATAGGATTAAAGAAGGGTATTTCCCACTTTCCGAAGTTTTGTTTAATGCAGGTCTAAAAATGTGGAATACTTAGGTTGTGTCACAAAACACAGCTGGTTAGAGGATGAAGTATCAGTTGATAATGAAAGAAGATAAGATCAAAAGTTAACTGTGTCTGTTTTGGCATGAGATTAAATATTTCCAAATCCTATTCAGCTATTTACAGGGAATGTCTCAGCATGCTGTCCCATTAGATCATAGAAATGCCTTACATTTCTACATTGCAAGAAATACTCAAATGTAATTTATCTCAGATAGGATGCAAAAATCAGTAGGTTTCAGGGATATTTTATACCCAGTTAGAGAGGATGGTCTTTTCAACATAACCTCAATATGCAAATTGCAAAAATGTGATATAATAACATGGGAGAAGGTTAAAAATTAGATTATATGGCTTTTAGTTTCTTAGACTACCAGCTGAGAAGAAGAGCACATAAAAATCAGAGATTTAAGGTTTATATTGATTTTCTGAAAAGGATTTTGCTTTCATGGAAGTGGATCTTTATTTTCCTCTCAAGCCTGACATTCCCACTCCTATTTCCTCTCCATTTCTTCCCTGTTCTATTTCCTCTTGCACAGCATCTGTGTGCTCCATGCTGAGACCTTGCCTTCCCCACTGTGTTCTTTGGACTGAGCCCCACTTGACTGCACATTCAGTGGTCTGAACATTTTTTGGCACATCAGCTTCCAGTCTTGCTCTGCCTCACTTCCTAAATTCCAATTTTCATGTCTGCCTGTTCAGCATTTCTTGACACAAGCCTACCTCATGTTGTAGATTTCCTGCTGCAGCAAAGCCAAATGGCTTATTCTTCCACCTTGTCTCTGGAAAAGCAAGGACCTCCACTTCCTTAGAGACAAGACTGCCATCACTGAACAATCTTAAGCATCTCAGCAACAGAAACAACTTTTAGGACCAATAGCAAGGCATTGCAATTAATTGTGTTCTGACTACGTATGCCAGGATATTTCTTGTCTCTTTTTGTGTCAGTAAAATATTCTCATTGCATGTAAAACCTTATGGGTATTTAACTACCACACCTTGACAAACTTCTACTGAGCACATGTGAAGAGAATTTTTTTAACAGTCCAATTTCAAATATTTTTCATTGAATAGAAAAAGGAACGAATTAGTTTTATTTGGGCAAAAGGCACACAATATTTTGGATGCAATATTATTAAGAAAGTTTTAGAAAATACTATGACTGAAATCAAATTCTTCCTAAACCAACAAATAAAATCTCACCCTGCATGACAAAATGTTATTGCCACTAAATTAGCTACTTAAGGGTTGTTAGAAGATGTGAAAGTGAAGAGAGGACCTGCTCAAATGAAAGTATGTCTGAGTTTTCTTTTATTACTCCTTATTTCTTTAGTAGATCCTGTTCCCTTTGGCACTGTTTTCCCAGGCACAGAGGTTCTTGCATGACAGTAGGGCTTATTTCTTTTTTCTTATTTTCTTGCCCAATATTTCCTCTATTTGCTGCCATTTTCCTCTTTCCTCAGCAACTCTGTGTCTGAGAGGTTATCTATACAACTAGCAATGTTTTTCAACCCTTGTTTTGCATTATAATTTTTATTTCATATTACCCTAAAGCCTATTTGTAATATTCCACTAAGAAAGAACTGTGCAGCTGAGACATGCAGACAACTGAAATACAAGTGCAGTTGTGAGCTCAGTCTAAAAAGTTAATTTGATGTGACAAGTTTGATGTAAATTCTCTGGGATTCGTTCCAATCAGCTTTTGTTTTGTTTGCTTTGGTTTGGTTTTTTTGTTGCTGTGGGTTTGGTTTTTTTCTTTTGTGTAGCTGACCATAAATATCACCTGAAATGAAATTTTAAGTACACAATGTTCGCACTGACTTTCAAAGAGATATGTTCTAGCACCTTAACATAAAGAAGCTTACTTTACATGGGAGATACCATTACATAGGTTAAAAAGGGAGGGAGGATACTGCATGTTTGTATTTAGCAGAGTAATGTATAACACATAATTCAGTGAATTCTATATCTCTTATCTTTAAATTCAAAAAGCAGTGTGAGACTCTTGGTTCCAAATATGGTGGATATGTAACTATTCAATACCTCCAACATTTGCTATAAAACCTCTTGAGTATTATTTCAGTCAGATCTGATGGCAGAGGGGAAGGGAGAAAATAGTCTACTTAAGCTGTCTTGAATGCTTGAAGGGAGAATGTATGTGTTTAAAAAAGAAACAGGTAATATCTACAGTGAACTATGTTCTTCTATTGATGTATATAATAACTCTTCTATTAAACTTAGATACTTTGGAAAAACAAAGCTGGCAAACAATTCTTCAGACACTATACATTCCCAATTTACATCTGGCCTAGCGACTGGGCTCTCATTTCTTTACCTTACGGTATCAAAGCTGCTGACTTTATTTTAGCATCACTGATAAATTAGAAGAAAAACAAAAATCAAACTGACAGACTCAAATTCATTTAGTCATATAGTCTCAGAGTCATATAATCCCAAAATTGTATACACTGAAAGTTTAAAGTATTATATAAATACTAATAACTAAGACTATGTTATGAGAGTTACTCCTTCCGGATCACAACTTTTTTTTTTTTTTTTTTTTTGTAGTTTATATGAAAAAGTTTAAAATATCAATTTATAGTATTGCTTACAATATTTACTTTACCATATTATTTGTATAAGAGTAGACTGATTTTTTCACTATAAAACAAGTCTTTTACAGTGTTCATTAACTGTATTTTTAAGACTCCAAAGGAAGCTCATTATTCTTTACTACTGTGCCAGATAAGTTAGAATTTCAAAAAAAAGCCTTAGATCTTAATCTTAAAAGTAGTTCAGATTTATATATATAATCATTGCATACTAGCCTAAATACATGAACTTTTTGCTAAAAATATATAGCTGTACACAAATTGAAATCAAGAAAGAACTTAAAATCTAATTACATTGTTTTCATTGAACCTTCACATTAGATCATTGTGATCAACGTAGTCTCATTATCTCATTAACCTTCTGACTGACTCTCCAGTTAATACAAGTATCATTATATTAATTAGTCATTATCACAGCTACAAGTACTGACCATCATGCCTGTGCTTAAGAAGATTATTCCTTAGAAGTACAGATCTAAACTCTGGAAGAGCTGTTCATTTGACCTTTAATCTCAGTGGATTTAACTCCATTTATCCACAACATCCACAGCAAATAATCCTATTGCTCGAAAGGCCTCCCTTTCCTGTTTCTTGCTCCCCAAAATATCAACATCCAAAATCATTTAGGAAGGTACCATTCCAGCACCAGCTTTTGGAATAGCAGCTATCTGAGGTTTACAGTGGTTTCCAGATGAAAAAAACAATTTCCTGATGGACACTTTATCACCAGAAAAATCTACATTTGTCCTCCTTCACCTCTCTCAAATTATGTTTCTTGATTTTCTAGCCTTGCAGAAAACCTTCTTCAATTTAAGTGGAGTTTTGCCTCATTATGTGCTGAACTGAGCCAAACGTGAAGAATCCAGGTATTTTAACTCTTGCTGTGCACCTCTGGGGGATTATTTAAACACTGGGATCGGTAAGGAATGTGTTGGTAAGAATACAATCTTGTTGATAAATTAGGGTAAACGAAACCCCATAAAACAGCAGAGAATGTTGGTCAAGAACCTACCAATGTGTTCAGCTTGCCAACAACTCTGCTATGTCTGCAGGAATTAAAATATTAATAAACTGCACTTCAGTCTTCTCACTAGTTTAGCCAGTAGTTGCTACCTGGCTTTTGAAATCACAGAAAATAATCCCAGAAGAAAAATTTGGAGGAAAAGATGTTGATGCCATGTATTAACTCAGGGACACCACTCTATGTACAATGTGTTGTGGGTCAGGAGGGGAAGAAGTTGGGGGAAAAAAGTTGAAATATATGGATAGATAAATATTATAAGCCAGCTTCCTGGAGAAACATAACAGCAGAGACAACATGTTTATAAAACTGCAAACAAGCACTAAATGTCAAAGTAATTTAAAATGTGAACATATTAACAACAGAAAAGGAGAAAAAAGCTATTAAAAGAAGAATGAATCATATTAAAAGCCAAAATAGTCTTGGAAGCTGTATTTCATATGTACATAAATGAAAGATAAGAACAGAAAATATTTCAGCATTCTTGAATGGGATGTCAAAAAAAGTCAACCTAGTAAGGGTTTATGCAACCAATTAAATAACTAACAGAACCAAAGAATGATGGTAACAGCAGTGGCCAGGAAACTAGGTCTAGAGTATGCCTCAGGAGAGAGATAGAGCCTCTTAATGCAAAGCAAATTTGGAGAAGATTGAGGTCAAACATGACTCTGGATAGGATTAAGTAACAACATGGAATGACAAACATTGGTAGTTTGCTGTGGAAAGGGAGGCTTAAGAGTCAAAGATAAATATGAATTGAAATAACATGAAAGTACTTGGAAAAAAAAAGGCATTAAACCTCACTGGTGATAAAGCATACCCTTCGTCAGTGGAAAAGAACTGCTTAAAATAATTTAGGAAATAAGTTGCATATTGGAAAAAGGAGAGGGTACATCAGCTCTAGAGAAGGTAAAGGCCTGTCTTCAGGGCACCAGTAACAAAGCAGTTAAGTTTTGTCCAAGTACAGAATTCAATGAAGTGTTTCCTGGAACTTGAACAGATGTAGGAGAACATAAAGATCAAGATTTCAAATCGAGGTGCCTCAAGTTAATCTACTAAAATAATGGATTTCAATATCATAAATGTGAATTTAGAAGCCTACATCAATTACAAAACCTTCAGGGAAGTGCATTTGATTAACCTTATATTCAAAAAAACATTCTTAACACAAGAAACTTACACACTTATTTTTCCCAACGTGTTCTCTAGGTTACTAAATTAATACCAAAAACTACTCTACCTGTGTATATATGCATATATAAACCACTTATTGTTCTTCATAACATCACAGGTGCAAAGCAAGTCATCTGGGCTATCTTTACATCTTTTAATAGTTAATATTGATTTGGAAGCAATAAATTAAACTTACTGTGTTTTATTATTTTTAAGGTTATTTGAAGGAGACAATGAAGAAAAATTATGTATCTTTTTCTATTAAGCTGTAACACAATACAAAAAAAAGTAAACCAGCAACAATAGATCTGCTTAACAAAATACAAGTTTCTTATGACTTGATAATTAGAACATTTTTCCTTACCAGTCACTTGGAGAATATGAGTTTGATAGAGCTTATCATACCCATCAGCAAAGCAGGTATAATTTCCCATATGAGTTGTGGTAACCTTAGTGATGTACAAGGACCCATCATCTCCAAAATCCTGCCAGGAAAGATTAAAAACAAGGTTATCATAATTAAGCCCACATCTCTACAGTAATTATGCTCATCATCTTGGCAACAAAGCTGTGATGCAAATATCAGACATCACAAAATTAAATCAGAATATCCGACAGTAATACTATACTTGTGAATGGTGGAGTTGTTTAATCTTGCTACATATATTGTGACTCTAAAAGAAAATACAACTTTTATTTTAACAACTAGTTAAACTCTGCAGAAGCAATATGTTTATTCAGCTAGGACAGTTATTCACAGAAGAAAAGCTGTTGAGGATTAGATCTGACCAGAGGGAAAAACTAAATCACTGAAAAAATTAACAAGTTAAATGACATCTTGTGGAAGTGTTGTCATCCTTTGTAACGAACAGACACACCAAAAAAAAAAAAATCCTCATTTTTCTTCAATTATTCTCATTAGATTCAGTGATACATTACAGAAGCACGACTGCTGTAAACTGATTTCAGGGATCTGGGATTCCTGAAAGCAAATGTTTGTGCTGAAGACCGAGGCAAAGGAGGCTTTTAGTACATCATCGTCTCCTACAACTTTTGGCACTGGGTCCCATGCCAGCTCAGCAAAAGGTCTATATTTTCCCCATCTTTCTTTTGCTGCTGATATAGTCCTGAAACTCTGTAGACCTTCATGTCTCTCACCAGATCCAGTTCTGGGATGGCTTTTTCTTTCCTTATCTGCACATTCAAATAGAGTCTCCGTGTTCTTCCTGGGTCACCTGTTGTTTCTTACACCTTTTTCCTCTTATTTGAATTCTGTCAAGAGCTCCTTGTTCATTAATACAGACTTCTGGCTGCTTTGATTTACTGTTCATTGTGAAAGCCTGTTCTTGAGCTTAGAGGAGGTCATCCTTGAAAATCAACCACCCCTCTTGGACCTCTTTTGCTTTCTGCATGACCACCTATGGGATTCTTCCAAGCACATCCTTGAACAGGCTGAAGTCTCCTCTCTTGAAGTCCATGGTTGTATTGCTTTTTGCCCTGCTGTCTCCTCTTAGGCTCCTCGACTCTGCCATCTCACAGTCACTGCAGCCGATGATGTTGTCCTCACCTTTATATCTCCAACCAGTTCTTTCTTGTTTCTTCACAAACTTTGTGACCTTCTCTATAAATTCCTCAAATCCTATTGAAGACTTCATCAAAAGCTTGCAAAAGCAAAAACTTCAGCTACAATACCTCACTCAGGAAGTCCGTAAGTTGCACAGTAAAAGAGCTTTGATAGAAAATATTAGTATGTGCTGCCTTATTCTTACATTCTATCCTTTGGACGTTATCAATGACAAAGTACTGGGCTACATTAACTTCTGGTTCATTGTGACTATACTTGCATTCCTCCACCATCTTACCTCTGCCTTTCCCAATTTATTGGAGTTTATTTTTTTCAGTTCTCATTTTCCAGTTTTTGTTCTTACCCAGAGAACATAATCTCATATTTCATTCAAGATGACTTTCACTATAACATCATGAGTCTTTTTGTAGACTGAAATTTAAATATGAAAACTGAAACATCTATGAAATTCCCTTTAATTTCTCAGTTTTCTTTCCTTAAATACACTCAAAATATTATTCAAAAAACATATGTCTTTCTTCATCCCAACATGTGTGGGCAACTAAATTTCACATTGCACAACTCTGCTTCCAATTATTCTGCAAGTTGTTCCTTGGAAGAAGAAAACAACCCACCTCAAAATTAACTTACCGGGTAATACTATGCATAACTTGACTTTTTTAAGATAAATATAGGTTTCTATATTAGCACTTTGGTTACACAGAAAATATTTCTACCAAATCTTCAATATACCATTACATGTTACCACAGCAAAGACCGAAAAAGGGACCCTCTTTAAGACTTCATTTTTACCTTTGATGATGCAAACCAATACTACCAGACTTCCCTTCAGAATAACCCACCTGACTACATTCAAAAAAATTCCTTATTGGATGTTTTGATCTTTATCTCTTTCTAAAATATACGAAGCAGAAGATCAATTTACTTTTTTCCTCTTACTAGCTGAACACATGTTTTCAAAGTGTTCCTCTTCAACAATATTATTAGTGGAAGATGAAAGAACAGCAATTCAGAAGAGCCACACTACAGGTACTTACATTTTATCTGGAAAACTGATATTGTTATTGCTCTCTAGAATCTTTTGCCTAATCTCTGCCAAATGTATTTGTGAACAAAACAGGGCATAGGATGGAGAGTATAAAAATACAGCTGGTACAATGCAGTCTGGAGACTAGTTTACTTTACCATTCCTTATGCTAAATTATTAGATATTGCTTTGAAGCACACTTACCTGTTACAGCCCTTTAACTGATTCACTGTGGCACACGATATCTTTAGGTACCATAGCCATATTCTAAGTAAATGGGTGTCTGTGTTATGGTTTCTCCCTTCTTTTTCACAGAAACAATGGATGAAACACCCCCATGGTTATTTTACATTAGTATTTCAATAGAATTCACACATTATGATACTCAAGAGAGTTAGAATTTTATGGATAGCATTTTTTGTTGGTAGTGGTGAGCTTTGTCCTGTAGGTTGGTTTGGGTTTTTTTACAACTACAAAATAAATGTCCCTAGCTTATTGTTATACCGAGTTCACTGTTTGTTCTGTTAATTAAAGCAAGCTACTCAATACAAAGTGAACTTAATGTTGTAAGCAGCATTTGAAAAGGGATGGTGAAGTACAAACAGAGCTATTCGACACTGCATGTTGACAAGCATTTAGTGTTTTATTGACTAACTCACAAGCTAAGTAATTAAAAAAAACCTGTATCTAAACCGACACACAAACATCTTTGAAACAGAGCCTTCATACATCAACAGCAAAAAATACAGAAAAGTGTTTCTTTACCTTTGGGAAAACACATTTGATGACACTAAAAAAATTGCTACAAGCTCAATTTTTGTTCTCCTACTGTTCAAATAGAAATGGCAAGCTACTTCTAAAATTACATTGAGAAACTCTAATTATTTTTGTCATACTTAAAAAGACAGAACTGAACAATTATCTTAACAATGATTCCACTGGATTCTGTTCTCCTGAAGAACTTGACGCTTTACAAATCATGATATATGTTATGAATAACGAGCAAAATAATACAAAAAGAAAACTTTAATTTGATAGTGAATCTTTGCTTTGGTCTCTTACAGCTTATAAAATACAAACTAAAGGTGATTTTTGGTTTTGAATCAGCAATTATTTCCTTGGAGTTTATAACTTGCTTTAATACGCTAATGCTTTGCATATGAGAGAATTTACGACCGTTTGCCAGTACTTCTTCCTTAACAGCTCTAAAAAGACTGTTCCCTGCTTTCTCCCCACAGGAGAACATATATGAAACAGACTGCTTGAATCTGTTCATCATCACAGAAGCTAGGAGTGGTTTTGGTTTGGTTTGTGGCGTTTTGTTTTTGGTATTTTTTCCCAGCACTTTGCCTGTATATTGCTATCTTAAATAACTTTTTGGGGTTTTTGGCTTTGTATAAATAATAATAATAAAAAAATCCAATAAAGAAAAGAACATAGGCTATGTGAACTGAAGATGTGAATTCTTACTTACATTATCCTCAAACAGAAAAAAAATAGTTTATTGTGTCCTTAATAAATGGAATTAGCAAGCACCAAATATTTTTAAATCACAGCTTTTCATACTACCTTTATTTTCATTTGCAGTCTTTAACAAATCTACAATGAAGGAAAAAAATTGTCTGGTTTCTTTTTTATTGATGGTTAGCAGAGTTATAATATTTCAGTTATAATGATAACACACTCTGGGTGAGGGCATTTCCCTTCTTTTTAAAGGAAAATCTTAATTTTCTAATGGGAAAAGTCAAAAAACCTCACATCATCTGTCTCTGAGCTGATCAGGTAAAAAATCTGAAGCTAAGAATTAATTTTTTTTTATTAGTTTCCTAAAGAAAGCTGCATCAATAATTGCAACCAAACAGATATTTTCAGAACAACAGTTTGCTTGTAAAACAGAGCCAATATACATACTCCCTTCTATTTCCTGCACATCCCTCCACGCTTTCTGCATTTTATTTCAGTCAACTCATGGAAGTACCAGTAATACTAATATCTGATAGTTTTTCTCATATTTTTCAGTATCTCTAACTTCCTTTATTACAAGGACACAGACAGTAGATAACCTTTGGAGGGGTAACTGAAAACATTTTTTAAAATAATTATTTATGTACGGTTGGTTTGCCAGATAAACTCAGCTCAGGCTTTTCGTGCTAATGTCAACGTTGCAACTCCTATTTGCCAAGTAATCAGTTTCTCTGTTCACATTGGCAAAGCAATGCAACTCTGCAGTTTGCTACTGACTGTCATAAAGAAATTATATTCCACAAAGAAATCTGAAAATAATTGCACTTGGCAGAAATCCAGGATGGTTTTTTAAGCTTTCCTTCTAGATTAAGAGGGAAAACAAAACCTAAATTTCATAAGCATAAACTCTGGACGCCTTCTCTCATTTACATATTTTACAGCTACAATAAGAACAAATCATGCATCTAGTGCAAGTCCACTGGTTGAAGAATCAGCCTGACAGAAAATTGCAAATCATGCCAAAGCTTAGAGAAGGAAAGCACACAGTCTAACATAAGCACTAGTATGGTATGGCAACATATAGCACTAGCACAGTAGAAAGCGACAGGATCTTGAAAGAAACTCTGTTCTGAAGAATGTAATACCAGACACCAATTCATGACTGTTAATGCAGGCTAGCTTTAGTCAAAGGAAATTAATCTTCCTAAGCTTCTTTTACAGTCATTTGAGAAAGCTCAGGGTAGCAAAATCCTTTCATGGGACCATTCAGTGGATCTGTCATTGCTCACTGCGTTAGCTACCACCCACCTCTCTCTGCTGACCATGAAAACAAACTTCCTAACTACAATTAAAGACTCCAAGCGTTTAGTTGGTTCCTATTTTCTTGACACTGGGGAGAACAGAAAGAAAAAAGCAAATAATGACTGAATTTTACAAAGGCTGTACCTCATTACTGCAAAATAGCTTTACTAGCCTTACTCTACTGATGACTGGGTAAAGCAGTGATCACTTGGTGAGTAATTCAGAACATCTAACTAAATTTCCAATGCTGAGTGTCTTCATGCATACCTTCCTAAGCCTGTATTACAAATGGTCAGTGGAGAGGTCACCCTCTATTCTTGCTGCCTAAAATAAGATTGTAATGCATGAGCCCAGGCCGTTAGTTGAATTGAGCAGGTTTTGGCTGTATTCAGCAAATCTGAGAAAAAGATTATTTCTCTGACTATAAATGAATATAATAACACTGTACCTATTTAAATAATTAATTAGATAGGTATGATTTTCCCTTTATTCTCTGGGATACAGTAAGGACTGCAATTTCACTTCATGAGGAAATAGTAATATCCATTATTCTACAGAAAACATGCAACTTCTTTGTGCTTTTCAAAAAATGTCTGTTGATTAAAAATTGGTTTTGCTATTTTGAAATCTAATAATGTTCAAGCCTCCTAAGAACCTGAAGAGGGATGACACAGAAAAGTGACATAAAACGCCTCAGTGCTAGATCACCACTGAGAATAATGACTTCATTTGATATGTAGATGTGTAAAGAGAATTTGGATTTTTTTTCTTGTTTATGGCAGACACTAGACATAAGTGAGAGCTTTGCCAAAGTACTAGAGCTCTTGAGGCTAGCCATAAAACATCACTAACCTTTTACGTCCCCAAAAACTCTGTAATTTTATGCTAGCTTGCTAAGAATCTGCAATAAGGACTGCAAATTTATTTAGACATTCAAAATCTCCAACTGAGTAGATGCAGTATATTTTAAATGGAAAATTCAGCATGCTCTGATGCAGCTGTCTTTTTTATTGCTTCATGTTACACAGAGATCTTCAGAATGACTCATATACCATTTAACTTTTACTCCTTTTTAACAAAACAAATTGTTATATAATCAGATGTATTCAGATAAATCTATTTGACAATAATTTCTCATATATTTTTCAAGTTAACCTCATAACCAATGAGATGAATAATAATTACCCAATTACCACAGTTTATTACCATCCCCCCAAACTGTTCTTTTTCTTTTTTTTTTTTAAATCAGCTTTAATTGTAAATGTGTTTATTATTACACTGCAAGCTAGCTCTGCAAAGAGAAATCAGCTTTGCACAATGCAGTTTACTTGGATCACATTCCGAAGTGTTAAGAGGCCCCAGAGAAGCAGACGTACTGATGTAATTTACCCTTTAAGGTGACTCAGTTTAGAGTTAGATTTGTGGAATAAGCTTTTAGCATGAACATCCCCATTTCTACTTTCCTTCTTTAAAGATATTTTATTTGTAGAAAGACTGCTAAGAAGTCACTGAGTACTTCCTAAATTCTTCTGATTCTAAAAATATCACACTATATAATTACATTGCGCTAAGACTGAACATGCTTTCAAATATTTAGATTACAAACTATTTAGTTTTAAATTTATAAAGTTTACTGGAGTTTTTGATCTTGCTATTGCATAAAGCACTGAGTTTCAGTTTTAGTTTCATGAGTCCAAACCCCTTTTCTTATGCTGACAAAATTTCCTATCTTTGGTTCCTGAACTGCACTCATCCTAAACTAAAATAACGCATTTTATTTCATAGAAACAAATTTCACCAGATGTTTCTTTACAAATGCAAGAGAATCTACAAAAAAAATTTAAAGAAAACAAACAACCCTTACATTTTCGTATTACTGAAATTTTCATCCAATTATTACCTAGTCCATCCCATGTATTTATGAACTATCCAGGAGTGAGACAGACAAGTAGGTAGAGTGTCTTAGAAGCTTATGCAATCTACAAAAGCTCTGTGGGGTAAATTTTGGTTTGTCACAAATTCCTTTATGTACATGTGATAAACCAATAGACAGACAAAAGAATACCTTTTCAAACAACTTTCAAACATCTTGCAGAGAAAACTACCTAAACCAAAAGAGATAGAGATTGGTTGGGAATCCCCTACTATGGGGCAGCTGAAGAGGATATATGGGGGAGAAAAAAAACCTAAAAATAAACCTAGTACCTTTAAAAGATCACAAAATCAGAATGATTCACTTTAGCTCAGTCTTAGCATACAAGGGGGAAATAAAGCACATTATAACTCAAATAGTTTTCTTCAAGTTGATCTCTCACTTTAAATGCAGCATTAATGTATGAACTGAAGACAACAGCAGAAAGAAAACAGGGCCAGTGACGCATTACTTGGATTATGAATACTATGCCACTCGTGTCAGTTTGTAATAGAGTATGTTATATAAGAAAAGGGCACCTACATACTTAGAAGGATTTTGAATGTAATTCCCATATGAAACATTTTTTCAACTACACACCTGATTACATACAAGAGAGTAAGTGACATCTGTTCTCTGTCCCTCTTTTGCTCTTTTCTTATAAAATCAAAATATTGGCAGTTTGAATGCCAGCACAGCAGCTTCATTCAAGGGTTTAGCCAAGATCGACATGCTCAATACTCCTGAAATATTTTTCTTAGAGCCTTTTAAAGAAACAGCAAATTCCAGTCAATTTGAACTAAGCACTCAGTATGAGCTGGAGTACTGCAAATAGATGCTGAATTTACACTAATAAAATATTGAAAGCTGAGACAATTTACATTTAATACCAATCTTAGTTATCTAAGCATCAAACACACAGTGCCTTTGCTCAAACCACTGATACAACAATCCATGTCCATCAGTCTAATTCTTTATCACAAGAAATCTTTACGAGGCAAGATTGATTCCTTGATATCAGTGAAAGAAAAGACACTTCAAGGTTATTGGCAGCAATGACTGTAACCACAGAAACTAGTTATGCAGGGAAAATTCCTTGGGTTTTGTTTTGGAGTTATATTTTTTGTTTGTTTTGTTTTCCCTCTCTACAGAAATTAATTGTGATACTTTTTAGTATCACCTTTGTATTGTCTGGTCATGGTTTCTCATCAGGTAAACTGTAAGCCATTGGAAGAACAGCCTGGTATAAAACAAGAAAAAATTACAGTGTTGAAAAAGTTTTCAGTAAAAAAATAAAATTTTTCAGCATATGGTGGCATTGACAAACATTTTCTAGAGCAGTACCAAGTACGACTTCTGTTCTTTTACTGATATGAAGCCAAGATGTTATGATAAGCCCACAGGCATCACATATTTTGATGGTTGTTCATACACAAAGACAGCAGCATAATGCTGAACTAACAAAATCTCACTACTTTCTACACATTATTACCAATAAGATATTTCTGTTTCTTCTTTCTGTTACATATCTTTCCGTTACATCTAGTCTGTGTTTAAGTCACAAAATGAGGTTGGAAATTCCCCATTTCAAAAGGGATTGTGAATAGCCATTGTAAATATTTTCTGGATGCTATTAACAAATAAATCTTGCTGATATTCAGTCACTTTGCTCTTATTAAATGCTCATATTTGTTATATATAGAAAGTTTATTATACCCTGCTACTTGCAGGTAAACTGTGTGTTATTTAAAAGCAAAGTGCCTAATTGAGGTACACGTGTTTCCTGTGAATTACAATATTTCTAAAAAGAACCATGAACACAGTACTTTCAATTGCACAGTTAAAAATAAGACCATAAACTCCAGTTAAATGAAATGCTTATATAAAAATTTATATGCAAATGAGAGTCTCACACTGAGTCATGACCATATTCCTGTGCTCTCCTTAAACTGAGTAACAAGTTCTCTCTTCTGTGAGACATCCATCACTTCACTTTTACTAGTGCTCCGCCAATCGCAGTAAGAAGTTCTCTTCTGTTGCAACAATAGCTAACTCTGTTAACACACTTCACATTTCTACAAGATGTACCAAAAAAAATTTCCTTCTCAGTACACCATTATTGTTAATATTTGTCTCTTGTAATAAATTTTTGATTTTCTAAGTACTGTTTTCTATAATGGGCCCAAATTTTTTTTAGAAGTGCACTTCCCTTACAAAACATGAAGCTATATACACTATATTACCTTTTTTCACCCTTGTTCTTTGCTTTTATTTTAAACAATGGGACAGCATTATCTATTGCAATGATTCTGTGCTACTGTCACCATATAAAACTGTGTTACTGAAACACCATAATACAAACTTTTTCTTATATACAGTGCAGTCTTACTTTGGAAGACTGAAACGTACAGAAGCTCTTTTCCTCTAGCTAACCCTAGATTTCTATTATATTTTACTCCAATTATACCTCTATCATTAGCTGTTGCCAACTGATCATAGAATCCATGTCAGAAATAAGGTCTCTTTAAATACAGAGGGGTGGGACAAAAGGCAGCTTTTTCTTCCCTGCCTTCCTTTTGAAATGTTAATTGTTCAATAACCACAGGTTAAACTTCAAAGCCTTTTTCATGAATGAATTTCTTGTCTGATGTTAACACTAATGTATATCATGTTAAAAATGTGAGGGCAAAACAGGATTTCAGTCATCTTTCATTAACTATAAGTTACAATAGTAGGAACTTCACAGAATTCATAACAGTTGCCAAATTGCTGTCCAAAGTTTTATATATCTTGTACACAAAAGTCATATGGCATTGATATTCTACTGTGCCACAGTATGGCAATTCCATTTGATTTCTCATTAACACAAACAGGTCTGTAAAGACAGACTCTTGCCTGGAAGGAGCACAAATTCTACAAAGGAAGACATAGCCTCCTCCCAGTTAAGTAACAGAACAATTTGAAATGAAATGCTTAAAAATTGTTGCTATTAAAATTCTTAAGAGTAAATGGACACACAAATCTGCTTTTAAACCAGACAAGATAACATAGTTCAGATGAGAATGATAAGAATTTTTCCTTTTATTAAGGTACTTTGAAATTTATTTTCTATGTAAAAAAAAAAAATTATTTTTCCTCTTCAAGACTTCAGTTAAGTATCTATATGCAAATACTTATAATTTGAAAACATTAATATATTTCCCTTAGAAAGTTCTGGAAGAAAAATGTTCATTGGCAAAACCAAAACATATTTATTAGGTACTTTTGAGTAACTGTCGAAAAATCCAGTCACTCCTATCTCACTTTACCCATAAAGTATAATATAATAAAGAATGCAGATTCAGTGACCCTCTGTAAATTCACCTGAATTTTCCTTACTCAAGGAAATTTTTTACACTAAACCAAGTTATGTATTATTTAGAAGCACTGTTTCAACTTCTCTACTTCTGGTTTTAGTTTTAAGCTGGGCGTACATGAAAGGAGAATCAGATGGACATCACTGATGGATCCATCTCCCAAATCATACTAAATTAGGAAACCCTTTAGTTTATTTTATCTCTCCTTTTGAGCAGATCAGTGAAAGCACTCTGCCATGGATACAAAGGCTCTCGTAAATACCCAAAGAGAAAAAGTTCTGAATGTAAACTTTTGAAAAGGAAGCTCTAGATTATAAAGAATGCTATGTAAGAATGGCATAAAAATGAAAAAGAAAGGAAGGAAGACTATATATGGTGATTATAAAATTAACAGGTGAAAGACAAATCAGTCTGAGCTAATGTAGATCTAATCAAATTTAGATATGAATGGATACATGGTGTCAGGTCTATGAGCAGACAGATCACTGACCAGTTTGATTCTGAGAAATTTTAGATATCATCATTTGAAAATCATGGCAGATATATCCTCTTATGTTGTTATCCAGTCAGAGTTCACAAAGTAATCAGACTTGGTCTAGACAAACAATTTGCTTCATGTTCACTTTTGCAAGTAGTGGTACCAATTATTTTTCAGGTGGGTAGCAATTTTCTTTCTGAGCCAGTACTGAGTAAATACGTTTGTACACTTCTGCAGTATTTTTTTAAAATTATTATTAGTTGTGAAAATATATAAATGCCAGTTGAGCCAAGTTCCTAATAGGTAATTATGTCCTATCTATCCAAATTTTTCCTCCTGGGCTGCTTAAGGGTTTCTCTCTCTCTCTCTCTTTTTTTTTTTTTTTTTTTTTTTTTTTTTTTTTTTTTTTTT
>VXBT01005824.1:38730-164271 GCA_013400235.1 Oriolus oriolus | reverse complement strand
TTCAATTTAAGCAATTGTGCCTCTCTGTTCAATGGAACAGACTCCCGGATATCAAAGCACTTTTATTGCTGGTGATATGGCCCTCCTATTTAATGTACTATAGCAATGATTGGAAAGTCAGGACTGTGAGCCACAGGAGGCCATTATTAACAAAGCATCTTTCTCATGCTTTTAAGAAGGAGTGACCTTTACTGCTAGCTGTAGCGTAGTCTGGGTTGCTCTTTCAAGACTTCTTTTCTAAAATAATAACCTGAAAAGCTTATTATTCTTTTTGTGTACTATAAAACCCTTTCACATAATTCTTCTGAAAGCTGTGAAAAGCATTAAGTCTACTAGGATAGCAAAACTACTGCAAAATAACCTGGACAAGTTGGAGAAATAAATATGTAACTAGTAATAAAATTATTCAGAAATGATGCTTTTTTTCACCCAGTTGAGGGAATTTATATAACAAAAGAAGTTATATAACATATAAGAAGAACATAAAAATCAAACTGTAATTTTTTGAGGGACTAATCAGGAATTAATAGCACAAACTGAATTTGCTAGTAAAAGCAATACTGAATGCAGATATAACCTGCAACTCCATAAACATATACAGAAAACAGCAGAGAAAACAGTGAATTTGAACTGAAAAGAAAAGGTTGAGGAAGAATGATATTGTGGAAGTGAAAAAAAGATGTTTAAAAAGTTTTAGAAGTCATCTTATAACACAAAATATAAACCAGCTTTCCACTAATTTTAAAATACAGGGAAGATGGGCAAGAGTGAAAAAAATGTGTGATAAAAGTTCTGGTGCCTGAAAAAAAAAGGAGTAGGAATTACTCCTAAATTCAAGCCCCAAATCTACTTGATAGACACCTGGACATGCAGCTATCCCGCACCAGCTGGGATTAGCTTTGGGATGTTCCTAACTGAGCATGCTGGTCTAAGGTGCAGGATAGTACCCCCACCCATTTGCCCAAATTCCATCTTTCATTATTCATTATCAAGAAGGACATGGCAGAAACTAAATTCTCCTGAAAAAAAGATGAGCACTGATCAGTCATAAATGTGATTATTACGCAGTGGGGGAAAAAACATAGCTTTGGGACTTAAAATATTTTTCACACCTTCTATAGTTATCATGCAGCAACAATGGGCCTTGCAAAATATTACATGGCAGGTACACATGACATCAAGTAATTGAGCCAGATACACGTTCAGAGAGCTGAACTCGCAAGACCAACGTGTGTCAAAAATGGCTTTACTAAATCAGTTGGCATTAGATATGTGATTATTAAAGGAACAAGAGATTTGTGGAATCTTAAATCTTAATCCATTCACAATGCAACATTATCAGTTGAAGAAGCCTGAGCCAAAATGAAGCTAATCACTGATCAAATATCAGAGCCTTCCTAATCACTCCAAACCTAAGGCTGGCTTCCTGGCTGATGTCCGTATTCTAATCCTTGTGACTCATGGGGTGGAGGCAATGTCTATAATGAGGACTGGGTTGATGATTGCAACTGGAGTTACATTTGTAATGGTTGGAATGGCTATTGTACACCGTGTAATTGCTTGTGTCACTTTCCTGCTGTTTCTGTCTTTTCTCCTCTGACTTTTCTACAAACACATCACTCCCATGGACAACCTGTGAAATAACAAAAAGGTCCCAGGAAGACACTGTCTGAGACACAGCGTGATGTAAGAGACTTAAAGATCACAATTGCCTCAAACATTGTCAAGGTCACAGAAGTGACTTGCCATAAGGTAAGTCACCACAGTGTGAACTGGAGATAAGCACAGGAGACAGGAATTTTCAACAGGAAGGACCTTATTCCAGGCCTAGAGGAGTTGAAATTTGGTAACACATGCTGGTTAATGCATCCAAAAATTCCCACTGTGGCAAACTGTGGGAGAGGGGACAACTGCTTACACACATGCCACCCTGAGTCATGGGAATGTTTGTGACTGCCCATGGATACCCACAACTTGGACTGTATAAAAGTGGTACCTCCAGAATGACTCTGGAACCCCCACTACTGAGAAGACCAGGAGAGAAACAACCAATGGGACGACTCTGGATCCACAGTGTGGTGACTGCTTTCTGCTTGATCTCTCTCTCCTTCTCTCCCCCACCTTGCTCCTTCCTATTTCTTCCTATCTCTGTACCTCACATTTACTGTTAAATAAAATCCATACCACTGACTTTGGCATATGTTCTCATTTGACCTTAATTCACGCAGAGGCATCTCTCAACAATCAGACTGTAACAATGGAGTAGAAAAAAAAACAAAAGAAAAATGGTATTCAACCCATGAAATACAAAAGAAAAGGTAATAACACATCCTACTTAAAAGAAAAACTGTGTAACAGATAAAGGGCAACTCAATATAGAAAAAAATAGAAACATGCTCAGTTTGATGAGTCACTGTTAATCAAATCCAATCACCTCATCAGAAAAACCAGTAGAAAATATTTGAGAGATGTAACGTGTTTAAGAGGTGTCATAACCATAATGTACAAGAAAAACGTGCAACTAGGCTTTTAAAGTGAACCTCTTTATGTACATACCATATATATGTATAACTTCATATATATATCCTGGTTGTAACACACAGACTACTACACCGAAGATCACACGCTGAAACTACTGCACTGCAATTTAATAGTGAAAACTCAAAATAAACTGATCCGGACCCAGATTTTGTATTGAACAAGACTGCCAGCTTTTTGCCTGTGGTACTACAATTGAATGGTTTTATTTGTTCATTGTTGGACTATGAGTTACTGACTTCCAAAAAGGAAGAGGTTAGGAGCATCGCCTCTGAAGGGAAGTAGGCTCTGGTGCTTCCTTCATGTCATAGGACCTCTACACTTTCCATCACACAAGCAGTAAGATGGCCCCATGGCAAAACTTCAAGGAGGAGAAAAACTTCCTCATGAATGAAACAAGAGCATGCAGAGCTTGCTGCAGCAAATCAGAAAGTCAGTGCATTGACTGCAAGCAGGCATTCCCTCTTTTAGGACATTTGAGAATAAAGAAATAGGTTTACATGGATTTTCAATATTTTTTTGTCACGGTTTGAATATCTTTTTGTCATAGTTTAGGAATGGTATTCCCTAATTTAATGTTCTTATTGAAACATGCCAAACCATGTGGAGCTCAATCACACCCCCTCCCCCTGCAGCAGGCTGGAGAGGAGAATTGGAGGCACAAGAGGGAAAGATCATGGGTTGAGGTAAGAACAATTTACTGGAAATAGCAATGAAATAAGGCAACAAACAGTAAGTGCAACAATGCTAATGACAGATTATACAAGAAGAAAAGAAGCGAACGATTCATATGTGATTGCTCACCGGCACCCACAGAAATTCCCCAAAACACCTGACTTCTCCCTTTGCAACTCAACTCAATGTGAAAGGGAGCCCTTTCCCCATTCCTGAAAAATGACATGAGGAGGTACAGAATGCCCTCTGAGTCCTAGACATGCTCTCTCCTGGCTACTGCAAAAAATTTACCATGCCTGGCCAGAGCCAGAACACTATTCTGTTTTGGCTATTAATTTTCTCTTTCTTTAAATTTAAGTCCTCTAGTTGATATCCTATTTTTTTTTTTTTTTTTTTTTAACTTTTAAGAGTTGTTTTATCTGATTTGGGGAGCAGACAAAAAAGATTGAAGAATATTTCCCTGACATTTATGGTTCACCTGGGATTCTGTCGGAAGTAAAAACACACACGCACACACACACAGATTTTTCTCAGACAGGGCATTAATATTTCTAACCCTTGTACTAAAGTTATTAGTGTGCCGTATTAAGAACAATTCAACAATGCATAAAGAGAAGCTTGTATGTAGGCCTATACTATCCCATGAGAGAAAACAATGTGGAAAGGAATAATTCATGAGGTTCTCCTGAGATTTTTCTTAAGAATAATAAAAGGGGGAACAAAGGATGAGAAGCTGGAAGAAAAAGAAGAGGTCAGATGTCTGGAGTCCTTTCTAGGAATGCCGCTTTGTGTTTTGGGCAACTCGGAAGCCTTTCTGTCATCAGTTGCTGATCAGAACTCTAGAGAATGGAAGCTATCAGGTTCTTTAGAGAATGTTAGCTTTTGGTGCCATTCTCCATTACAGTGTCTTGGGTTGTGTTTTCTCTTGGTGGGCGAAGGGCAAGTATGCCAAGAAGAAAATGCCAACTGTCACCAAAAAAGTGACAGTTTTAATGTGCAAATTAATTTTAACAAGATTAAAAAATAACAAGTTTTAAGAAAAAGATAACCTATACATAACTTCAAAACCCTCAAAATGGGAATATTACATGCTTTCCATGAAGGCAGCCTAAAGAAAGACATTATGAGCTTTTACCAAAAAGGAAAAAGTTGAACTACACTATTTCGAAAAGTTACTGTTAAACTTTGCCTGTGGACAAATCACCTCAGTAGACCCTCAAAAAATGTAAGAAAAAGGGCCAAGATCTTATAAGTGTGATTGCTCCCACGTATAGGAAAGAACCTGAAGGCAAAGCTGGAATAAAATATCAGAAAAACAATACAGTAAAATAAGTTATTAAGACTTTAAAAAGTGAATGAATTAATAGTAAGAAAGTAACACATATTGCATTTGGGAAATACATCTGCTATTTTTCATACATGGGAATTATTATCTCTAATGAATAATAGGTTAGATAAAAATGAGAGGGAAGTGGAAAGGCAAATATTAAATTTAAGATGCAGGATAACAGCGAGGAAAAAAAACCCTTTCTATATGTGTACTGAAATATCAGCATAATGCCCTGTGATATCAGTTCTGTAGTGAGTCACAGCACAATTATATTACAATTTAAGTAAAATTCGCAGAGGCATATAATTTTTCATAATTTCACTTGGATGCTAATTTTCCCCGCCTCCTATCAGTTTCAGTAAGAGAAGGATTAGTAGCAAGATGCAGTACTTCCACAAATAGCAGTTATTAGTACCGTAAGAAGAGTTGAGGAGTACTAAGGACTTTTCAAATTATCAACTGGATATTATCAGTAATGTTATTAACACATGTTTCATAGAAACATTTTTAAATGCACCACTTAAACACAAATTTCTATTATCATCCTTTGAAAGTCAAAAAGTGTTTCTTAATATTTCTTTACAATATCTTAGAGTATACAAGACATTAGTCATTACCAAGACTCATTTTTAGCCACTCCACAGCTGACAGCTTTAGAGATATATCTTGTACACTTTCAGTTGAGGAGTAGAATATTTTTAAAAAAAACCAAACCAAACATAAACTGAACAATCAGTTTCAGTTTAGACCTGGATTCCTTTCCTTCTTGTTGCATTTTTCCATTTGATAAAACACTAGGACATTATATTGTTCTGAGTTTCTCCCTCTTTGAAGCTTAATTCATACTGAGAACTGGATAGTGAGAAAGCTTAATAACTAAGTATAAGCACTTGTTATGATTTACAAAAATCACATTGTCACTACTGCTTACTGGTTTCCTATACATGTGCTGACTTCCAGTTATGTTGATCTGTGATGTATTCTACTGAAAAAACCCAAAATCCTAACTAACTATCTTCTCAGGTCAGTGTTGGCCTTGTTATTTTCAGAAAACGTACTGCTGTTTAAACAACATTATTAGTCTTGAGATGCACAGATGTGGTTCTTGTATAACTGAGTAAATTAAGAATTCCCAGAGTTAGGCAAACACCATCACAGTTCACAATATAGCCATAGTAAAACCTAGAGTACACTGCCTCTGGGGGCATATTATACAAGAAGTATAGAATTTAGAAATAAATAGAGAGAGATCAAATCTGTGAAAACAGTGAAATGTAAAATTGATTCTGAAGAAAAGAAGGTCTGGGGATGAAACTAACTCAATGTCTTTCTGTCCATTCTTTTGTTGTTTCTTTTTTTAATCCAGACACCATTAATTCTTTCTTCCACCCTATTCGACTCTATCTGCAAAGACAGATTAATATCCCACATATAATATATATATATGATATACCATATATATAATATATATGATATATCATATAATATATATATGATATCCCATATATATATATTTGATATATATATATATCAAATATATATATATTTGAGCTCTATTAATTTCAGTGCCTCACTCCATGGATATTAAATCTGACCTTCTCTTTCTGTATTTGAATTGTAACTTAACTGTTAATATTAAGGGACTAAACTGCAACATAATTTTTGCTTAAAAAGACTTCCAAACATTCCTGATTTTTTATAATTTTCCTAAGCTAACAAATAAATGATTAATACAGTCATCCTCAGAATTATGCACTCTTGTCACTGGAAGCGTTTTACTCCTTTAAAAATTGTTACTATATCTGTACACAAAATGAAGACACCAACATAACCCTAGCATTCAGGTAACATTTTGCAGACCTTTATTTTAATGTTTGTGGGTTGTTAACCCAGTACACTGTCAGACATTCCTCCTCTCCTATTAAATATAAATTAATCTGGCCAATTCTAGCAATTCCAACTTTTCTTTGAATGTCTGATCAACACTGCAATCTCACTTCAAAGAGGGCATCTCATGAGTTTTCAAAATCCCACACTCAACTTTCTTCTAGCTGTGCTAAGTACTTCAGAAATGTACTCTGGCTAATAGCCAAGCTCCCATCCGTCTTCTCTCTCACTCGTTCCTCCTCCACTCCCCACAGCAGGACAGGGGCAGAAAATAAGAGGAACGTGAATGAGAAAGCTCATGGGTTCAGATAAACACTGTGAGATTGCTTAATAATTATCACAGTGGGCAAAACAACTTTGATCTAAATTACCCTTGGGAATTTTAGAAATTTAAAGAATTGCCTCCCTCGACCTGCTGGCCACTCCTCTTTTGATGCAGCTAAGGATGAAGTTGGCCTTCTGGACTGCAAGCACACACTGTTGTCTGCTGTCCAGCTCTCATCCTCAGGAATCCTCAAGTCTTTCTTGTCTGCTCTCAATGACTTCTCCCAGTCTGTACTCATATCTGGGACTGCCCTGACCCAGGTGCAGCACCTTGCACTTGGACTTGTTGAACCTCATGAGGCTCCTCTGGATCCACTTCTCAGATTTGTCCAGGTCCCGCTGGACGGCATCCCATCTTTCAGATGTGTCAAATGCACCACTCAGATCCATGTCATCTGCAAACTTGTCAAGGGTGCACTCGATCTCACTGTCTGTGTCATTGACAGAGATCTTGAAGAGCACCGCTCACAAGAGACATCCCTGAGAGACACCTCTTGTCACTGGCATCCACTTAGACACAAGGCACAAAGTTGTTGACCATAACCTCTGGCTGCAGGCATGCATTCATCATCCATCCATGTCTTTCCAATTTGGAGATAAGGATGTTGCATGGGACAGTACTGAAGGCCGTGCAGATAGGTGACATCTGTTGGTCTTGCCTTGTCAACCACTGCCATCACTGGATCATAGAAAGTCACCAGACTGGTCAGGCAATTGGCCAAGTCCTTCAAAATAAACCTGCTCCAATGTGAATGTTTTGGATATCTGCTTCACCAAGGAGTACCTTCTGCTCCTCCAGCCTTAGACTTACCTCTGCTGTTTCTTGCCCTTTTTTGCTCTCTAATCTCTCTCTCTTTCCCTGTTTTTTTATGCCCTTTTTCTGAATTTTCTTTCAAAGGTGCCACGAGTGTGTCTGAGTGGCTGCCCTGCCGATGGTCCCTTGGGGCTGGCTGCATACAGCACGGGACACCCCCTGTCTTTTTCCCTGAGAGGCCACACCTGTGGCCCCTGCTGCCAATTCCTGGGCACGTGCACCCAGCACAAGAACTTTCTCTGCTTGGTTTTTGTTGTTTTGGTTTTCGTTTGGCTTTTTTCATACTCAAAATATATGTACCAAGCTTAGAAAACACTTGCTCTTTTCATGTCTGCAAAAAAAGCCAACTGAACCTTTCAGTCTGAAGCTGAGCTGTTAGCTTCATCATTTCCATTCATCATTTCCCTTTTAATTCTGTGTGTACAGATGCATCTTCCTGTTTCTATCTACAGCTCATGCCAGCTATTACACTTAGAACTGATCAGTAAGAACTCCAAATAATGGTTTCGAACATCATGAATATTTACAGAAAGGTAACAAATATTGCAGACAGGATCTTGTGAACATGGGCAAGACACTTTTCAGTGTCAGTCATATGACTAACATCAAACTAAAAAAAGCCATTATTATTTAACAGAGAACTTTTCAGATGACGTTGGGTTTATCCTAAGCCTCTCAAGTGACTTACAGCCATCGCTCAAGCAAGATGAGCTTCTGAGCTTTGAAATTGTCCCTTATTCTACAAAGCACCGCTGTGAGGAAGCTGAGTTTACTAACAGATAAAAGAGAGATGATGTGTGGGAACAACTTCCACCTTAAAAATAAAACATTCATTAAAAAAAAAAGAAATAAAAAGAGACAAACTAGGTATTTGATTGTAGCAATATTCCACACACATAACAGTTCAGGTGATTTCAGACTCACTTGGGCTAGAAAAACAGCACAACTCCCAACGTAACAATTTGTCCACATTTAGAACTTTGATAATATAAAATGGCCAAAACAAAGAAAGCATATCCAGAAGCACGCAAAATACAGACGAAAGCCTATTTTTAGTTTCACCAGAAGATGTAATTCTAATCCTCATTGTCTATTTTCCTCTGTATTTTTAGGTTGTGGCAATGTTAGGTGGCAAACACTTGCCTTCCTGAAAAAAAGATTTATAAATTATACTAATATTCCTTTTTTCATTCTTTGGGAGGTACCATATACACTACTGAATATTTGAAGAAATGGGCAAAACAACTAATTTCATTATGAAATACTTATTTTGGAAAAAAATATATTTCTATTGATCTATTAGAAAAGAAGGTTATTATTGTGATCTGTTTGTACATAAAAATGTTCATGTCCCAGATTTCTTTCTTTTAAGTATTTGAAGACTGTACAATCCTGAATGTATAATGCTGACTGTATTTTGGGCTGCAATCTAGTCCTCATGTGCTTTTTTTGCTATATTTATTTTTTAAATGATTGGTCTGTGAACATATTTTCTCTATTTTTAACATGGGTTCAAGTGCACAGCAAATAAAAGCAGACAGATTTTGCTGCATATCATTTCCATATCTTTTCTTTGAAACAACAGGAGTATGTAGCTTGTTATGCATCAATTTTCTATTATTTATGAGAGGTTTTGATAAAAAGCTGTTAAAAAGAACTTTCTGTTACTTACACTGATATCTTCCAAATCTAAGCTGTTCAGAATGACATTGTTCCTCTTCCAGATGATGGGAGGTCTCAGGGTTCCCTGGATGGCACAACTTAAGACAGCACTCTGTCCCACAGTTGCTGCAGTGGTGCTTATTTTTTGATCTTCAGGCAGACTCAGCTGAACTACATCTGCAAAAAACATATTGTTTGTAATATCAGTTAGCAGGCAGTTTCATGAGCTTAATTACCATGAACTTTTTGTATACTGGTAATTCAAGTATTTTAACTTGAACAAAAGTAAAAAGAACTTCCAAAAACCCCAGTAAGTTCGGAGTATTTCATATAAAGGTCAGTGTGACATTTCAATTAAATTGACTGACAAGTATCAGCCTGTAAGAAGCAGCATTTAACGTGAAAGTGAATTCTAGAGGTAAGATTGTAATACACATGCCTGTGTATCCAAAATCAGACACCGGAAGTTATCTGACAGTCAAGGCAGGCACTGTGGACTAGTCAGAACCTTTATTCTATTTTTTTCAGGCTAACTAACTGTTCATCATTAGTCAATGTTTAAAAAAGTCTTTAAAAAATTTGAGTCCAGATCTTGAATCTCTCTGTTCATGTATGTACTAAACAGCTCCAACATTAACAGAAGGCTAATTTACTTCTATTTACTTCCAGAACTCATTTGGACACTTGCATAAAAAAGGAGTGATACACATCAAACTGATGAAACTGATGACACTGCATACTCTTCCCTCTTGTGTAATTGCTTTAAGTTACAGGCTGATCAGTTGAGAGTTGGCTTTTCACTTGTGGTGGGCCTGACTAAATATAACCTATTAAAATTCTGTATTTATAAGGATTTTGCCATATTAGACAAAAGAACTACATAGGAACCAAAGATCATCCAAATAACAATTTTTCCACTCAGCTGCTAAAGCATGAAAAATCTCTTTGTTTTTCACCTTTCATTCTTCAAGTAAACTACAAAAGGCATCATGTGTCTATTCTCTTTTAATTATGAAAATACTTTCATATAAGAGACACATTAACGCTTTCATTATAGGAAAGAAGGAATCTGTAAGGAAGTTAAGATCTTCCATAGGTTCCTTTTAGCCTCAAAATAGCAATACTTTGTAATTAACGCTTCGCTCCCGCCCTCCTTCCACCCTTCCAAGCATTAGTAAAACATGTTAGTATCCTCAGGAAAGTAAGCTCAGCTTTTCAATAATTAAATTAAATTCATTTAAAAATGTGATTAAAAATAATAATTTTATACTTAGTTCCAAAGAGAGGCCTCCTGATTCTTTCCCCTTTCAGAAGGAATGCAGTCTGTGACTCAAAATGTGAGTGATGGTGCCCACCAGACATGCCCAAATGAGACATACCTGCTTTAACTAGATGCATTACCTGACACAACGCCTTACACTAAGGAAAAGGAAACGTACCAATTGAATTGACTCTTCTGCTGTTAACTGTACTTTTTAAAATCTACTGCATCCTCAGAAGCACTTCAGCTTCTATGTTACAGGAGATGGTTCTTCAGTGACACTACCTTGCAGACTTACTGAGACATAACTGCATGGCTACTGAATGATTCAAAACTTCTGGCAGCCAACTAATAGTCCACACACTTTGCTTCTTTACTGAGCTCACTATGCAAAGATCTCAAAAGTGAGACAAATATTCTGATATTTCATTTCTAAATTTATATTACCTGTATTTTTCAAAGTCACTATTCAATTTAGGAAAGGCATGAAGGAGGGATCATGAAGTCAGCTGGTGTTATAGGGCTGTCTGTGAAAACTGCTAACCTTCACATGGTAAACTGACACAGGCAATTTAAATTCCACAGGATTTCAAGACCTTTTCAACTAACTTCAGTATTACTATGGATGCCTACATAAACAAGGCCAGTCTCTTATAGATTTTATAACTTTTAATTAGAGGATGACACTAGAAAAGAGAGCCTCAGTCAAATATAAAACTTAACATTTCCTACATGAGCAAAGATGATATTCTGAAATCAAAACTGAGAGACTATCATTTTGTTGACACCAAGAGTTCAAATGCTTTTTTTAAACTGCCTTGATTTTAATAGTAATGATAACCTTATCATAAATAGTAATTAAGATAATGATGATAATTATAACAACAAAAATAATAACAATAATATAGGATGATAACACTAATTTTGCCAGAGAATCTCCCTAAGAATTTCTGAAAAAATTCTCAGTCTTCAATGCAATATATTGATATGCCATTTGCAATTTTCATCTCATGACTATATTGTAAAAAAAGGGACAAATGCAGAATTTTAAAAAATGAAGAAACAGTTGTACTACCTGGAACTAGTCAATGCACTGATATTACATATTTCTTAAAAGTTATGAAAAAAACCCTATTCAACCCTATTCTAATAAATGCACTAGAATCACTGTTTTCCTGAAAAATACTGAACATTTATGTAAAAACCTTCAAATATTATACAATTATGTATATTTATATTATTATTTAATAGAAAGAAAGGTATATAAGTTACATTATAGCTTTTCTTATTTTCTTGAGAGAAAACTATTGCATATATTTTCTCCTCATTGGGGGAAAAAAAAAGTTACCACTCAACCCAAAAAGCCCTAAGCTTACAGGACAGTACCTGGTGCAGAATCTTTGGCAGATTCTGAAAATTGCTGTCCATTAACTGCCTGCAACCACAGTGAAAGAGGCAAACATTGTGGCGGGTGGAAGGGTGTGGTACGTGCAAAAACCTGTCAGGTGCATAGAGTGGCACCTGTCTCAGATTTTAGGCACTATGACATCCCTTTGGAAATACAAAAAACAGGCCCAGGAATTAAATGATGCATTTACCATCTCTTCTTTTCTCCTTGAAAGAAATAAACTTGGTTCTGAGAGCAAATACATTTTAACAGATACTGATGTCATGTCACTAAGAGATATTCCTGAGTAGGATGACTCCTAGCTCTCCCTCCATGTTGCATTTGTAGATCAATAATAATTGTTTGAAGTTTAGTCACACACATTTTGTTCATTTAATGTTAAATGAAAGAGCAGAGTAAAGGTTTAGAAAAATTGGAAGTGAAATTAATTCTGTTTACTGACACCATCAACAAACAAAAAAGTAAATGCGGGTATTGTTGGTTACAGAGCAGTAATGTTGTAAGTAGCCAGCAGAGACTACTTTTTAAAGCTTGCTATTTTTAGAAGCATGGATCCTCTACTATGGTGCACCATATTAATGAGTTTGTTTGCAACTCCTCCACATGCAGTATCAATCTGACACGCATCCCTGGTTCTTAATTATAAAAGTTACTGGATACACTCTTTCAGATAAAGGGGAGAAATGCAAACAAAAAAACCCCAAACCAAAACAACCCAAATATTTAAATAAAAGCTAGAAGTATAGTTAGGAGACGAAGACAACAGACAACTCTGTAAAAATATCTGGTTGGAAATAAAATAAAGCTATTATAAAACAGGACAAAAGGAGTGAAAGCAGAGTAAATATTAATTATTGGGAACTTTTGGAACTATTAGAACTTTAACACTGACCAGGAAAAAGGAACTCTTACTGAAGAGGCTCAAAAATATCAAAGATTTTAAACAACAAAGCAAAACCAAAACCAACCAACCCACCCAATAAACCCCAAACAAGTTAACCAAATCAAAACTAATCATTTAAATATAAGATATTCCTGCACTGGTTGAGTAATGTGTGTTAGATGGTTGAAAGGATTTGATAAATCCCCTGGCAGCTGAAGCCATTCTGCAAACTCCTCTACCCTTCATCCTGCTTTATGGTCCCAAGCCAAGTTCTTCTGGCTCCTCCTACCTTGTTTTTGTCACTGAACAAGTAACAAAACTTTTGTTACTGAAGTTATTACTGTATTTGATCCAGCTCATATTTTTCCTTCTTGAAAACATGGGAAAGAAAACTGTACACAATATTTAGGATTAATGAAGTGGAATATATCAACTAATCCATATCCTTTCCAGAAAGACTTCGGTCAATGTCTGTAGAATGCAATTGCTATTTTCACACAGATCTCATCTGGTTCCTCAGAGTTGCCCGGTAAATGACAGGTCCACATAACTTTCTTCTCCTCTGCTCTTTCCAGTAGATTACTTCTCAGCCTAAAGTATAATTTCTTACTATTAACCAAGTATAAGAACTTGTACTTTGTAACATTAATTTTCGTATCACTTTTACTGTGCCAAGCTTAAAGGTTATCCAATTCCAATCTTTAAATAAGTTTGCTTCCCAGGTGGTCTTTGGAAAGCTTCAGTAATAACTCCTTCTCAAAGTGGTATTTTCCCGTTTCATTGAACCCATATCATCTCCCTTTCAGCCAGGTCCTTATTCATTTTATCACTACTAACTCCCAGGACTTTAGTTGACTAAACAGATTCTAATGTGTAAACATCCCAGGTGCTTTACTGAAAATTATGAAAGCACTTTTTTCTCATTGCTTCTCTTTAGTTATCCAGAATCTATTCTATAGACCTACTTTTGCTAGTCCTTCAGTTAAAATCAGATAAAATTATGAATAGTTTTTCCATTATCATTTCCTAAGTACTTTCTAATATGAATATCTTTCTGATATCTTTCAAAAATATCTTCAGAACTTACTGAAATCAAATACAAAATGGCATCACTCCAACTGAATCAAGAAATACTGCAAATGATGATCAATTAGAATAGAATGTAAGCTCTCAAATTTTCTCGTTTGACCAAAATGTAGTAAGTAAACTGAGAAAGACAGGAAAAAGGAGTTTTCAAAGCTGGCATGCTGCAAAACTATTCCAACAGCAATACAGAGAAACAAATAATGGAATTATTTTAGCATTTTTTTTTTCAAGAGTCATACATCTTGGGTTGCCATTCTTAGTATGAGTTTAGCTTTATCAATATTCTTGTAAGGCAACAGATAAAACTATATCATTGCACTTTTAAAACAGAGCGGGGCAGTAGGGCTCTGTTAGGAAGAAAAAAGACAGTGACAGCTGTACAGTGCTTTGACCAACAACTCTGTTTTCTTAATCTTAAGTACATTGGGTCGATGTGCATAATATGGAACAGTTTGATGCTCTAAATTTAGCACATTTAGGGAAAGAGTTTTTATACCTGGATTTGAGCTTTCTGAAGAAGTTAAAGAATAAATAGTAAAAGCAGGGCTATTTCTGTTCTTTCCCTATACGTGAAAATTTCCAATCTCCAACCCCTGTGATGGCCCAAAATAGTCTGTAGGGGACTGCACACAATCATAAAGTTCATTTGTGGTCTTAGAATACCAAATCAGGCTACTAGGAAGAGAAACACTGAAGTATATGAAATTTCTTGAGGCTAAGTAGTTCCTTACTGTCTCTTAAGGATGAGTAAAGAAAAACCACAATATCACTCTGAATAAAAGGTTTTAAAAGCTAAAAAGTATGAGATGATGTTGTATTTGTAGTCTGTGTATCACTTTATAATTGATTATGTTGTTAAAGGGAGGGGGGGAGGAAATTCTTACTCAACTGTAGACTGCCTTGGTTAATTTAATTCCATTAACAAATGTGCAATTTGAACCTTCTTATTTGCTTCCATAAGTTCTGTGCATTTATTCAAAGCAGCCACAAAACTCTTCTGAGCCTGAACTAATGAACATTATGTCAAATGATACCCACTATTTAAAATTAAGACAGCATCAAGCCTGTATTTATTTTCTTTGTCTCTTTCAAACCTAATTTAAAGTAAAACAACTTTTAAAACCAAGCAAAAAGCCTTTTGTCCATGAACTACAGTAAGCTCTGTACTTAATGTATAACATTACTTGGTGGTTCAAATTATCTGAAAGGCAGCTTGGTAATGTGCCTTTTACTCTTCTGGCATTGATCCACTTTCCTTAAAATGATATAACAAAAGCTTTTTCATCAGTGTCATTTTGCTGGTTTTTTACAGCCATTTTAAAATCAGCACACATCACCATTAGCATGACTAATTTTGTCATTATCTGCTGTATATTCTGCTTTGAACTTGTTGTAAACATATTATTCACATATCTAGTAGAATGTTTCAGTATGAAAAGTAACAGAACATGGTTCATGAGTGGCTGTTCTCTAGGATCTTACACCAGCAAATAAGTCTTTCTGTTCCCAAAATCCATTTAAAAGCACACACACAAACAAGCCAAAAACAAACAAAAAAAACAACAATAAAACCCCAACATAAATAACTTTTTCATGACTCCTTAATGTTTTAGCTCCAGACCTTGGATTAAAATTCAGGCAATACTGTTGTTACAAAAAGCTGAAAGCTCTTAATGTTATAATTATCACTTATTGTTCCTTTGTCTTCTCTGACAAGAGACTTGACAAACATTTTTTTGTTGAAAATATAATATTCTAATAGCTCTCGCTTTTAGGAAGTCCTGTAGAAACCAATTCCATCAGAAAATTATCAGACAACATGAAAGAAAACACAGTCATTTCTGCATTTATTTATAGTACTAGTCAATGAAATTAATAGAGAGTGATTCATAGGCTGTCCTAGGAAACACTCATTTTATGTGGGAACTTAAAGCTTCTCTGAAAGACAAACGTGAAGGTAAACACCCCAAGGTTTCTGTTTCCTCTCACAAGAATAGAGTATATTTTATTCAAATATGTGGAAACATTAAGAGCACTTCATGTTTTGAAAGTACAAAGGATAAAGCAGAATATATCAGTGGACCTCTTGTTCAGTGAATTTAGCATCAAATTCTTTTATTACTGAAACAGCTTTCATCTCTGATTTTTAGGACCAAAAATGACTAGAGAAGCAAATATCTTTAAAGAAAATCCTTGAAAATAATTTGAAATAAATAAAATAACTACATAAATTATAGATTATTATATTTATGAAAATTTAATAGATATATGTACTTATGAAGTACTTACCATTGAAGCAAAGGCTACGTTATTTAATGGTTCTTTGAAGTAGTAAGAATGACTGTAGACTGTGACTGTAAGAAGTAGCTGAAGGACTTTTGGATTAATGGGCTGCAAGTTTATTTGTGAGGAGAGAAACAGTGGAGTGACGATAAGCAGTTTTATCAACTCTGTCCCCTCCAGCAGGGAAAAATTCAAATCAATGATTAGGAATTCTTTGGAAAGCATCAAAAAGCAAACAGAACCCAAAATAATTTTGCTCCATGATTTGCAGACATGAATACCATATGCAGCTCTGTGTCCTCTGCAATGTAGGTAAAAGCTCAGAGGAAAGACAAGAGTGACCAAGGTATGGAGCAGTTTAAATATATACTAAAAACATCAGAGAGGCTTGAATTTTTATTAAAAAAAAAAACCAAACTAAAGATGCAGAGAGCTTTAACAGATGTCAACAAAATCATGGATATCATGGAAATGCTGGAAAAGCATTTCCAGGACGGCATGATAGCTTATTGTTTTTCCCAACACTAGAAAGCCATCAAAATAAGTGAGAGGCCAGGTTCAAAATGAAGGACAGCAGTTTGAAGTGATATATCTGAAAAAAATCTTTTCCAAAGGTTATTGTAGATTCCTGAAGCTTACACGTGCAGATTACAGAAATACTTGGGACAAATTACAATGATATTATCCTTACACTTCTCTAGACATCAACTCAAGTTCATAGTTGAAAGAAGGCATTGGAATGACTGGACCTGGGAGCAATACCCGTTTTTTTATAGTGTTAAGGCATATTAATTTTACATGGAAATCACCCAGGAAATGGGATTGCTAAGTTTTCTTTGCAGAAAAAAAGCTTCTTTAACTGTTAGTTCATTCAGTACATTAAAGGACCATGATTTAAGGTAAATAAAACATTTTTAATGAAACAAGTAAATCAACTGCAATGCAACTGAATTGATAATCAGTGTGTATTACCTCTTGAAAATAATTTTGCTCCTCTGATATTTTTAATTTATTTTAATAGGATTTCCTCTGAATGTCATTGCTCATATATATATCACAAATGTTGTAGCATTTTTTAAAAAACTAATCATGACCATCATTATTAAAATCAGCAATAATCACTTTTTAAATTTCAAATTCACAAATTGATTAAGCTAAAACAAATTTTCCGAGCTCATTATACATGTGTTTTAAATTTAATTCTTACTTTGATCAAATGAATTTCACCCGCTGTGTCCATTGACTCAAACACCTCCTCAAGACCCTGTGTTTCACACAAATGTGCACCAAATCTATATGTATTGGTTTTTGCCTTATATTCTTGTATCCCTACTACAGGAACACCGAGCATGTTTTGAAAAGTATCACTACTACATTTGTGAAGGATATTTACAACAGTGCAGATAAAGGGCTCACCCTACAGACTGGCTTGTTTTGAGAAACCTGTGAAGTTGCAGTCAATTGTTATGAGAACCCTTCCAGCCTAAGGGAAGACCCAGGCCAAGAAAGGCAACTCCTGATCTACCTGGCTTCAAGGTCTTCCGTTGCAAGGGAAATTGGTAATCTACTCCCATAATGTCGGCAGCCTGTTTCTCACGGGCTATTTATTAGGCATAAGCAAAACAATCCAAACTTTGCATATCCTGATTGACAGACTAGCTCTTTCTCCTCATGAAGAAGAATGGAATTTCAGCTTTTATGCATTTAAGTCTCTCAAAGAGACAGTAAACAAAGTGGCAAATAATAAGTCTCTCTCCCTCCTGTCTCTACTATCATCTCAGCGGACTGAAACTGCCTGCCCAACTCTAACATATCCTCTCACTATGTTCTGTAACTGATTTCATGCACCGTTCAGTGAATCCTAAGGGAAATTTCAAAGTTATTGTGGTAGGTTAAAATTTGATTTAACGCATGTTACTGGAATTGCTGATCTGAAAGTAGTCAGATATGGTATCCCAGGTTTACGTGTATATATAAACTTGCAACTTTTATAGGTTCAATATTTCAAGTTAGACAACAATATATTTCTAGCCTATAAAGTGCTGCAAAAGTTGATTATAAATTGTGTTTAGAAAATAATCTCAGACTAAATTAAATAATAATTTTCAGATAATCTATTCCCATTTTTATACTCAGATCTCATTTTAAAGGCTACACTTAAGATTAGTAAGATGTAGTTAAAACACTTGTACATACAAAATATTTCCAAAATAACAGAAAGCACAACAGTCCAGAAAATATGAGAAGTTCTCTCAAATAAAATGATACATTACTGTTTAAGAAAATATGCCAAATTACCTATTCCAATCATACCTGTCCTGATATGCGATATCACACCCACAGCAATGATCATTTGTATGGACACATATGAATAATGACTGTGCAATCCATAGCATTTCAATGTTTTCTGATACATTTTCTTAAACACAGTTGTTCTTGCAGCAATAGTTACTTTTTAAAAATCTATGAAAAATTATTTTTATTTTAAGATAAGAGGAGAGCATATGTTAAAAATGACCTGTGCAAAAATAAAGCAGAAACAAAAGTCTAGTGGATCATAGAGCAGTATTAGCATATGTACTTCAAATGAGATATACTAGAATTCTAAAAAACCTCACAGACTTGCAACAAATTTTCTCGTTTAGTGTTCAACACTTAACACTTTACACTTATATCCATTGTAAATTCAACAGAGAATATGTGCCTTTGTTGAGAATATGGAGAAAAAGATGGCTCTCCACAACACTGACAATGTCACTAAAAAATACTGTCTGTGCTTTAGATGTTTTCTTTTAAAACAGAAAAATAATTCTTGCTATGCTAGTGTATTTTTAATAAGAACTGTTGCAGAACTGGACTGTGTCAGTTTTTAAGAACAGTAACAGCAGAAAGCATATCAGGTATCGATGCAACATTGATGGGATGTTAAATTCAGTCTCAGCACTCTTTTGTGGCATCTCAGGGCTTAATTTTCTGAAGTTAGTATTTTCAGATGCACAAAGCTGAACTTCAAATCTTCCAACATTGCTATGGTGAGTCTTTGCAACAGTGGTGAGAAAGGTATTTAAGAGGTACAAAAGAGGAAAAAAATGCAGAAGAGAGGGTGGAAAGGCACATAAAAAGATAGTAATTGAAAAAATTTTGGAAGTTATTTAGGCTGAATGAAATTTTCCATTTCATTATTAACATGACCTATCCTGTTTCTTCTTGAGAAGGAGAATTGTTCATTTTTGCCAAATGTAATGCACCATTTCCAAAACACCTGTCTAGTTTTGCTGATAACATCACATTAACACCAACTTATGCATATGACCAAGTTTCTGAAAAGCTTCAATTTGATACTTCTGTACATGCTGTCAGCTTCTGTGCATTTCACCAACTCCTCTGGGACATACTTCTGTGCACTAGAAATTATCTACACAAAAACACATATTTTAAAAAATATTTTTAAGAATTTTTCTTGTGGATTCTGCAAATGCTGACTATTATAGTGACTGATCAGATGGAAAAAAGTAAAGAAAGATATGACTGCTTTCTACAGACACTGTGAATGTATTCATTAACCTTTAAAGCCCTAAGATGGGTATGCCATTGATCTGGCATCACGGGCATATATGTGATCGCACAGATACCACTGTCTTCAAATCATGATTATATTTACTTAGTAAGGGAGAAAATGTTCAAGAAAAAGTCTTTATTTTCCTTGTTTTCTTACTTGTGTTTCTTCAGTTAAATATCAGTGCGGTTTAGTTTATTTCAAAAAAATTATTCATAACATTGCATTTATTCATTTGAGTTTTGGGTTATTTATAAATTTAGTAGCTTATTTTTCAGTTTTGGAATGACGTAGACAGAAACAATTACTACAAAGAGATTATTCTGCTGAAGAGAACACTGAATATTCCTCTGATGCACCAGAATCTGTAATGAGTGGCAACAAAAACTTGACAGAATAGTGAGGAAGAAACTCAATGAGGCCGGATCAAGCTACAGATTTCCAAAACTGGGATGTACTTGCAGCTGTGAGCAGCTGGAGCAAGGCTTCTAAACAGCCCAACTACAGTGGAATTCATCAAGGTGGATAAAACTCTTGAAACCAGAATACTTTTCCCCATGGAAATGCTTAAAAGATACTTATCATTTCATGCCATCTGTTCCTCTCAAAAGACAAAATGATTACTTTTCAATAATAGCTTCAAAAAACATCTCTCTTCAGGAAAAAAAAAAGAAAATATATGAAAATGACACTCCATACAAAGAAAACCATGAGGTTGACACCCAGTGACTTCAGTGTTTATCTACAAATCAATAATCACACATTTATATGTGTATACAATCTCACAAGAGATTGTTATATTCAAAATTAGTATTTTGGCAGCTTCTCTGACTTACCTCCATTTAAAAACTGTTGATAAATCTTTGCTTTTTCTTCTAGCTGCTTTCCCAGCTACACAGAATCTCAGATGCATTTAGAATAGTCTGTGCTTTTTTCTTTCCCTCTCCCCACATTTTCATTTCATCTCTTCTTATTCTCATCTTTTATTTCTCCCCAGTCCTTCTTCCCCTTTTGTTTCTCTACCTTACTGCTCACATCCACTGATCCTGTTTGTTCTTCTCGTCTCTTCTTAAATACATTCAGATGTACTATTTATGTGATAGCTCTAGATACTGAAGTGAGCATCAGCTGGCTTTTATTACTGCAACTGGCTTTTATTTTATCTGGAACTATTTATTTTATTACTGGAACTTGGCTTCATCACTGGGTGAGGTGAGGGGAGGAGGGTTTATGGCTATGCCTACCTTGCAGCTTGTCAGCACAACTTAGTGCATTAACCCATTAGAGTTTGCAGGGATGCACCCTTGCCATTTTCTGCCTGAATTCTGGGAAAGATGCAGCTGTTCCCAAATGCACATCTCCTCCTGTATGGCAAGGTGGGAGCTGTAATGTTTGTAACGTTCTAGGAAGTATGCTAGCCTGGACAACAGAGAGATCATGGCAGCGAGCACCTTATTTTTCATCCAACGATTTATCTCAGATATTTTGTGCAGATTTAGATCTTAATCTAAACAGAAATACACCCTTTAGAAGATACTACCAGAGTATAACTTGCTGTCAGAATAGGAGGAGTGTATACAATTAAATACAGAAATGTTAACCAGATTGTCTTCCGTTGCTACTGACTTTTCAGTTTGTTCCAAGATAAGAAAAAATTTGTTTTCAAAACACTGATCACAAACATAAATTTTAGCCACTATAAATTGAAACTAGAAATTATTCAGACTTTTCCAATGGTGTATCAAATACATAACAATATCTGTGATTATGTCTCTCCCTGTATATCCTGTAGAAGCCATCTGCTATGGACCCAGTCATCATGTCTTTTAAACCTCTACAAAACAAAGATTCTAGAACCACTTCTTAGATCACTCTTTTCAGATTTTCCTGTATAGCTTTTCGACAAGACCTGCAACAGCATTCAGCTGTCTACAGTGTCAAGTCCTGTCATCTCTGGAACACATCCTCAGCTGAAATAAGAGCTTTCCCACCATCTCATCCACAACTGTGCAGTTTCACAGTTTATCTTCTCAGTCATGCATAGAACATGTCAATGCATACTGCAGATGCAGATTTAAACTTTAAAATAAAGTTTTCACAAAGTTTCAAAAAATCAAACTTAGTCTCACTTCCCCCTACTCCAGATCACTCTTTTTTTGACAGTCCCTCAGAATCTGGACTTAAAATGCTGAGCCATCTCATCAGGCTTCAGATATGGGAAGATACATCTTCTAAAATATAAAAATTCCTACTGCATGTCTGCTGATAAATGCCTGATATGGAAAAATGCTTCTTCTTGGTAACACTTTTCGCAAAGAATGGTTGAAGACAAATGATAAAAGGAAAGGGAGTGTGCTAGAATGGGGTACACACACAAGCCTGGAACACAAACACAATGAGACACAGAACACATTAAGTTTGCAGTCTAAGCTCCAAATGTAGTCTGAATTAGAACATCAAGCAGAATCCATAGCTCTAGAAACAGAGTCCAGGATCTACTGCAGTAACACAGCTTTGTAATAAAGCCACCCTAATCAGATAAAAAAATCCACCAATTCAGAACACAAGGATCCTATAACTGATAATAGTAAACAGCAAATGCACAAGGAAGAAAGCACCAGGCAGGCATACAGTGATAATACCGTTTTAGCACCCATCAATACAGTACTGTCAGGCCAGTACTGTCTAGGACACTAGCATAATGAGTCAGAAGAGTTAATTATCCTGGAAGAAAAGGAACATAGACTAGTATTAGCTGGCTTGTTAGCTGAAGAACTCAGCAATTCCACCACTTTAATCTGAGGAATCCCTTAGTTTGGAATGGGGGGAGTATTTTTCATGAGGAAGAAGGAAAATAAAGTCCTGTTATCATGTTTTTTCACTAAGGTGATGTTAAAGAAAAAAAATCCAAAAAACCCAACCAAGCAAACAAACAACAAAAGAAAAATCCCAAATCAAATTACCAAAATGACTACCTTTTTTCTTATAAGAAAAAAGAATTTTGAAAATGTAAATCTCAGATATTAATCCATTATGACTCCTAAACTGAAAACTCGAGTTGTTCAAATATATGAAAATTATATTGAATACTATGTTTTAATTCTGAAAAATGTACACTATTTTATTGATAGAGGTTAAACCATTGCTGTCAAAGGAAAATAATAGCAGTAATTTTGATAACCACACGTTTAATCCAAAAATACAAGCACAAAGTTAAAGGAAGAAGTTTTGGTACATGTCTATCTTCTCACACATATAGAAAGTTTTCTTATGGGCAACTTCATTATAAAATGTAAATGAAATAAAGACAAGATTTTCTAAGGGTGAAATAGGACCAGGTAAATAACTAACCCCTAGGAAGTTCTATACAAAATTTAGACAGTTGAATTAGAATTTGTATTAAATCAAAAAATGGAAAGCTTTTCTACAATATATTTCATTTCAATGATCTTGATTTCCACAGACACTCCACCTCCTGCAAACTATAACATATTTTTTATTATGGATTGCAAGTTCTACACGCAGTCGAAGTGTCAGTTTCTTTGCTTTCCTCAAGTTGATTCCACTCACTTTCCTGGGCTTACACCAAAATATGTAGCTTTTTTCAGCTATCACACAACTCCCATCTAACTGCTTGTTGTCTACTAAGAAGTTCACCTCAGCTTGCAGATGTCCCTGAAATCCTCTTTTTTCAAACTTCACTGGACATCACCATTTGCATGAGTTTTCTCATCTTTCTGAGAGAGAGATTTTCCCTAGGTCCCCTGTTACTCATCTGGCAGACAAAAGACCAGATATTCTCCACAAGCCATATCAGCCATGAAATTTAAACTAAAATTCTGCCAAAAATTCAGTCACTACAAAATCAGTTTCTCCATCGTTAATCTCACTTTTAATCTAATTCTGGGATGGATGAGGAAAACAGTTTACAGACAAAAGACCTGATATTAAAGACAATTTTTAATAACAGACTATATTCGGTTTTTACTTTGGATACCTTCAACAGCTTTTGATTTTCAGGAGTGTACAAAGCTCCAGCTGTTGTGAAAGCTGCTGATTAGGGAGCATAAACTACTGACAAGAGACCTTCTTTTCTTAACCTTCACAAACGTCTCTGTTATAACTTTGCCCTTACGTTCTATATGAATGAGATATAATTGAATTTCATGTAGCAAATATAGTTCTAGGTAAACAATAATAGGGTTAAAAGGTGATGTTGAAAAAAGCCAAGAATGAAACAAACACTCCCACCTTCAGGACAAATTCAACTCTAAAAGATACCTCACACTGATATTTTATTATCAACTATATTCATTGACTTAACCACTGATAGTACTTTTCTTTAAAATGTCTGTAAAACCTTAAGATAGATACAAATAATAAACCATGATGACTGACTACTTTCAAACAAAAACATTTCAGTTTGAAGAATGCACAAAAGGCTTATAATACCAATAATCATAAGGGAGGATTGTACACTACAATTTCTAAATCCTCACAGGAAATCTAATGAGGAATAAGGCTAATTATGGTTCATTATAATACCAATTCCGAATGTTTAGTACATCACTAGCACAAGGTTCACCCAGTACGGGAAATTAGAAATGACAAAAAAGGCATGCCATAAAGTTGAAACAAAAATTTTTCATTAAAAGTCGCACACATAAGTATTCATGAATGGTGTTATATGATAAAAGCACATGGTAATTTTTGAATTCTGAATAAATCCATTCAAATTACGTACCCTGTGATGATAGCAGGTTCAAATACAATGACTGGTAAAGAATGGATGATAATTTTATAAAACAATTTCAAAAACGCAGTGTTAACAAATTTGCACGCTGTAAAGACAGACACACAATGTTAACATCAGAGGACTTCCTAGAGAAGTAAAAAAGCCCTATTTATTCAGCTTTGCGTGGGGAACACTTAGCAGACTATACACACGAATTTAAGCCTGAACTGGTTTCTACTATGAAATGATGAGCAATATGGTGAATAGAACAGTCATTTACTCCAGCCAGGCTTTGGTTCAGTCACCCAGAGCACTGTTGAACCCCAGGCAGGGAGGTGTGGATAGCATGAGTGAACTGCAAGTATCCTACCCTGCCTTCAGGCTCAAAGGGCCAGCATTTCACAGACTAAAGGTCAGCTTACTACAAGCAGTTTCAATATGGTTTAACATTTTCGTTAGTGATTTGGATGAAAAGACAAAATGGACCTTCAGAAATCTTGCAGCTGTCGCCAAATTCACAGGATCAAGAAGCAGACTTCTACAAGATTGCCCTTCAGAGGCAACTTTATAAACAGAAGGAATGGGCCGACAAACTGTGAAATTCTACCAAGACAAATGAAAAGTCTTGCACTTTGGACAGAGTAAGTCTGTGTAAAAATACAGGGATTCAGCTGGCTGGAAATCAGCTTTACAGACAAGGATTCAGGTAGACCACAACTGGAACGTGAATAAAGGAGCTTGGCCAAATGACCGCAAGAATTTCCCTCTGACATGTTCTGTGAATTAATAATCCCAGCTATAAAGCAGTCTGTGTAAAATCTGAATTATTACTGCTAGTGGTTAGGGTTGCAAAAGGCAAAGGTGAGCCCATGCAGCCCAGATGGATTTCTGAAAAGCCCTTGACAGTATCCCTCAAGTCTTTGAAGGATATCCATCAAGAGCTTTGAAGGGACAGCTACATGTTTAACAAACTCTGCCAGCATGACTTCGTGTCTCAGTGTGAGTCCAGGGAGTGGTAATACTGACATCAGACAGCAGATGCATGGGAAGTGAGCCAAAGAAAGGTTAAACTGTCCAAGTGTTCAACAGGCCTAGCTTCCCAACATGATACTGTTCTTTATTTGGATACAATTTCAGTTGTTCAAAGTACAGCCTCATTTTACTCCAGTTTCATCTAAGACTACTCAGAACCTCTGCAAATGCATCCTCTTCCTGAACATGAGGAATATGCAATCGTGTTCAGCTAAACAATTCATCTAAATTGAATAAACTATTAGTCTGATGCATTGCACTAGTAAGGAACTTTGATTCAAAAGCAAAGGCAATTTTTCCACTTAAAACCACACATTTGTTTACCATTAGTTTTCTCTTTTGTCTTATTGTAATTATCTGTCTTGTTCACTAAACACCTTTCAGCACCAATAATAAAAGACACAGAAGTTTTAACAGACAAAAGCTATTTTTGCACTATACTTATGATTCATTCTCCATTCTCTTCATCAAATGAGACAGAACACCAAGGCATATGTGCAAAGATAATTAAAATTTCATAATGCAGTAACAAAAAGTCAAGCAAAGTTGAGACAAACTTCTTTTAATACCTTAATTGAATGACTTTGATTATAAATTATATTAAAAAGAGGGTATCAATAAAAAACCCACCATCCAGCACTAGTGAAAGCCCAGCTTACATGGATTTAAATCTCCAGAGTATATGAATCTTCGAATTGATCTGAGAAACTGGAGGCCTAAGAGCTGCCACAGCCTCTTGCCTTTCTACAAGCATCATTAACTATTTCTGCCAGGGACTCCCCCGTTATTTGGTGTCAGCCAAGAAATGACCAAGGATCATGTCTTTCAGATTCAGGTTCTGAGGAGTGGTTTTCAATTCTAAACTCTTCTACATCTTTTTGTTTAGCAAGTTTTTTTCACTCTATCCATCACTGTACCAAACTGCCTCCAAGAGTAATTTGTCTCTTCAGCAATTCTTGCTGCCAGTGCTATCATCATTTACCTACTTTCTAGTTGCTGTCAGTGGAATCAATTGAAATTAATGGTGTCTCACCAAGTAACACATGACCTCAGAAAAACTTACTAGTCAAATGCTCAAAGTGGGTCCACTGTGGAGTATAAAGATATCCAAAATGTCTTGTTTAGTCGGAAGTCACCTTTCCTGCTGGAGATTGCTGTGGATTAGATCATGTAAACTATGTGTTGAACTCAACTTTTTAAATCTAAAATAGTTAGTTTAAAGCTAACTCAGCTATTTTCAACTTGAAGCATAAATATTCAGTGCTTGACTTATACATTATCCAAAACACAATGAGTTTTTGCAGTTCCTTGTTTCTATGGGATCTATTAAATCATAGGGAAGCAGAGGACACAACACCTCAAATGTAATCCAATGCCCTCTCTCTGTGAGCCAGAAAAATTTGCTTCAAATACAAAAATTCCATCATTGGAGAAGTTTAGTATATTCCAAAGTACCTATATTTCTTCTGATCTGAGAGAATGCTTCCTATTTTGTTTTTCAGATTAACGATTGAATAGTTAAAATGAATCTCAAAAACACCTGCAAATTTAAACCACGCTTTTGCAATGAAGTAATAATGATGAACAACTTAAATATCCTAACACTATATTATGCCAAAATCTAGGCACACAACAAAAACTTGTTATGAGCTATATTTCTACTTTATATTGCAAAGTATATATATATATATATATATATATGGCAATAACTTAATAAAAATGGTATTTGGTAAGAACAGCCAGTAATGTGCATTAGGAATAAAACATAATTAAAAAGACATCTAGTCCATTACTCCTTGTAATGTTTTCTTTTTCTTTTGAAAAGAAATTTCACAGGAAATGAAGCTGAGTGTTGAACACAGCTTTCTTATCCAGAGAACATGGAAGTGTTAATTCACTGAAGTAACAGTGATAACTGGTTTTGACCTTATTTATTGTAGAATACGTTCCTGAATTTGTCTAAACAAAACCAGGAGTTTATGCAAAAATCAATTTCTATATGCTTGTTGTATTTGCACATGACTAGTTCAAGTAAAACCATTTTATCTAAATGCTAGGAATTAGCATAAATATTTTCAAGTAATTTTACTAGTATAGATCCAAATTTAATGCTCCTGTTTATTGCAAATACAGATGATGAACGCCAATACTGCACACTTGCTGTTGCCTAAAATGAAACATTTAAAATGCTTCAATCTATGAAGTATTTCTGGAACTAATCAATAATGAAATGGGAATTTTAAGAGGAGAGTTGACAGCCCTGGTAATTCACAGTTTTATGCATGAAGCTCTCAGTTTATAAATGTAATAATTTGCCAATTTTATTTATTGTGTACCTCCATTTCACTTTCAAATTTAAAGGCTTTTTCCCAGAATGGTAATAGAATTTCTATACATTTAAGATTTCTGGACCTGTCCTGAATTTTATAACAACCCAATTTTGTAAAAACCATCTCCTCATCCAGTTCTTCAGGAGAATGAGAGGACAGTATTCTAAAATAGTAATTCAGGATTAAATTAGCTGAACTGTGAATGTGGTTAGAAAGTCTAAAGCATAGCAGAGCTACCATATTTCTGCATAAAGAAAGGAGTCCATGCAACTGTTATTCAATAGTTCCCTGAAATCCTCAGGCTAGAGTTACGAAGCAGCTCCTCACAGAAATCTTTAACATAGAAATAAGCATAAATGAAAGCAGTTTTAGTATGAAAGAGATTCTGAAAAATCTGTGAACTGGCTGAAATGTGTATTTACATTTAGAGGGGAAAAAGAAAGCAAGCAGAACTCAAGGTAGGCTCTGTTACCCGAGTGTACAGAGGCTTCTAATTTTTGTTATTCACCGAGGAGAGTTTTACCCCTCTTAAGAAAAGGTGTTTGTGCAAAGGACCAAGACTTCAGGTTGAGCTCAGTGACATATTCTGAGAACAAGGACTGTGGGTACTCTGCTCTCAGCTTTGCGTATCTGGTATGTTTCCCCATGATCAAAGCAGGCAATGGGCTATGCATCTAAGAAGATCAGCGCAAAGGTTAAAGGACAACCTAAAGACAGGTTGAATTAAGCTGTGACTCTTAGCATTTCAGTCCTGTATAATACAGTCCTCCTCACAGCATTTTCTACCCTTTCACAGACACCAGATCTTGGAATCAGTTGTCAGGTTATGACAACTATAAGAAGAAGGTTCTTCTTACGAAGAAAAGTCACCAGCAGAGTTGCACCTGGACCTCCACTGAAACTCACGTTGTTCAACATCATCCAGGAGAAGTGGAAACAAAGTGATAAATTTTTCTGGGACAGGATTTCTGGAGAACAACTAATCAGGTAGTTTAGGTAGCAAACATAAAAGCTGATTTGCTTAAAGACCTTACTTATGATACTGGCATGCCAAATTCAATATACTTAATTCAGTATTGAAAGTACTGCATGAAGGAAATTTAAAAAGTGCCAAATCTTGTTTACAGAATGACAGGCTCTCAACTAGTTAGCATTGCTCAGGTATGAGACATTTAGAGTATACTATGCAATCTTATGAAAACATCTACTCAGTCCTGACAATATTATAATAAAAGGAATTATTAGGTAAAGACTGTTACTCAGAAAAAAATTCCTATGGCATTGTATAAATCCACGTTGCATGAGCAACTTGACTGTTTGCTTTTTGTCCCTCCCTCTGTAAAAAAACTTCCAGTAAAATTTGAAAAAGAACAGAGAAACACAACAAGAATGACCAAAGAGGTTTGGGAGGTTTTCCATACAAGCAACTATTAAATGACTGGGGGATTTCAAAATGGAAAAGAGATGACCACATAGATATGTCAGGAACTTCAGAAAAAAAATGCAACAAAACTGTTTCAGAGAAAAGAAATATGGAACAACTGTTCATGGTTTCTTATCATACAGAACTTAATAAACTAAACAGGAGGTATGCACAATGAAGAAGAAAAGACAGCACTTGTATCCAGGACACATTATATTGTGTCTCTGAAACAGAATATTGTAGGTGTTAATTCCACATGGGTCCAAACAGTAATCAAACCTATGAGTGAGGCATCCATCAAGAGCTATTAAAGAGAGGCAGTCTCTGAGAAAAAAATCACTAAAGAAGAGAAAATATTTTAGATGAAACTTATATGCTTTCGCTTCTTTAGCAATCTTCCCTAAGCACTCTTGAACAACGACAGTGCGCAAGATGTACATTTGTTCTAACCCAGTTAACGTATATATGTTGTTGCTCAAAGTAGACATTAACTCGACAGTTCATGAGCAAGAACACAACATTAATCTTTGTTTAGCATCAAATATTTCTTAAACAGCCTACTCAGCAAATGTTAAAACACTATTAAAATTCCCTCCAACAAATACATCTCTACTACATGTCTTGGTTGGGAAGAATTATAATCACAATGCAAAACAAATTTTTAAAATATGACACTTTCTCCAAACATTTCTTCATGCCAGAGCAGCAAACAGATTACTTGTTGGATCCCTACCATCTTAGGCAATCATGTTCCCAATTCTTATACTAAATAACTATATAAAAAGAAGGCTTATGTGGTTTTGCCCTCTAGATTTTCACTATCTTGCATCCCTTTTTAAACCTCTTTCGACACAATATTGCACTATGCAAACCTCTGCTTCACAGCCTTTGTATGACACCTTCTTTTTTACTACAGTCAAAATTGCATTTCCATATAAATCACCTGCTAACCTACTTAAGATAAGATTTGACACTCGGTGAGCATGATCTGTTTAGAAAACCAGCTTAAGAATCTACTGACAATTTAATTCTGTATATAATACAGGTACAAGGATATTTTGTTAAACTGTTACTTTATTTTCTTTGGTAGAAAATGTTCAGGTTTTCTTGTTGGGAGTTGGGAAGAAGACTGGGGTTTTGTATGTGTTTGGATTTTTTTAACATCCAACAGCATTCATAATACTTTTGGAAAACTGCACAGATGTTTTTAGGCTGTAGACAGTACTACAGAATCATTTAGGTTGAAAAAGACCTATAAAATCATCATGCTAAATTTTAATCCAGCACTGGTGAGTCCACACTAAACCATGTCCCTAAATATTCACCCAACCAGATAAGGGCTGCAGTCACCAGAGGGAGTGGAGTCAGACAATTCATCTATTTCATGATAGACAATTTTATCAAATATATGCAACCCGCACATACAAAAATATTCCTACTGAATTCAGCTCACATATAACTCTTTAATGAATACACAAACAATTATTATATGCAATTATGAGATGTTTATTTCTGAAGATTTAGAAAGCCAGGAGTGATGAGACGCAATTAGTCTCACAGTTTACAATATCGCAGACCACTAAAATAGCTTTAACTGCAGTACTTGGTATTCTTTCTGCCCTAACCATACAGTTGTCAATATTTATATGGAGTTTTAGCAGCCTAAATTCTGGCATGACATATTCATTAACTCTATATGCATACAAATATATTCAGTAGTGAGAGCACATTAGAAGCTACTTATGAACACTTAGAGATCTGTGCTATACTAACCAGGCAAATGCTTGATGACAAGAGATTAAGACTTACTGAAATTAAAATTAAAAAACGAAGCAAAACAAAAAAAAAAAGGATTTTTCATGCATATCTTCAACATATCAAGTAATTCTATCACTACAGGATTAAATAGATCTTAATTCCCTTGGTTAAAATAACAACATATAAATTATATTTTCCTTCATTCAATAGATAACTTCAGAAAATGAAGCTAAATACTGGTCAGAAATAACAATTTATCATGCTGGAATCCTTTTATCCAAGCAGTTTGTGAATGTACTAAAACAATTAGCATTTTCTAATATATGTACTAGCAACTGTTACAAAGTAGACCAATAAGATTAATAGATGAGTTAAAGAACAATATTCTGCCTTAAAAATAGAACCCTTAACATATTTTTGAAGTGAATGCATTTTCAAATGCTTTTGGGATGCCAAGATCAATTTCTTTTTATTTAAAATGTAATAAATTCACAATTTTAATACTGAAAATAATTTATCCATAATTTCTTTGACATATTAAATAAAATATTTCCTTCACTGTATACTTCAGTTAGCCAAAAATACATATGTACTAGGATAGTTTTAAACTGCTAAAGCATACAACACAAAAAACCCCTCACACTATGGAATCACTATATTAAAGAGAAAAAAATATACCAAACTCAAAAGCTACGGTGAAATGCCGCAATAAAATCTTTAACTGTCTATTATTTTAAGAAATTAATTTAGGAATGAAATTTCCTGAAATAAGAAAACTTTACTGGACCCTAATCCACCATGAACAATGAAGGGAACAAAAAAGTTTCTTCTTCAATATATTTATTTGCTTTGCAGATATTTTTGAGCCAATTTCTTCTCACTGTATGTTATTTGAGGGCGTTCAAAGAAAAATTTCCCAGTGCAATGTAATGCACTTTTCTCTAAGGTCTGGTAAGAAAAGATCACAAGTTTTGCAGAACTGGAATTATTATTTTTCTATTTACTCCATTTACAGAATTTACAAAGTACTTTCATAAAACCTGGTACACAACTGTGTCTTTGGATTTTCTTTTTACAGTGGAAATATCAGATATTCTAAAGAAATCCAGTGTCTCAGGAATTACCAAAAACCTTCTATATTCTTCTGACTAATAATTTTTATTTACCCAAATGTGAGAAACAAACCAAAGCAAGCAGAGTAGAGGAGTTACTAAAAAACCCAAACCAGAGCTTTCTAAAAAAACCCCAAATCACCACCAACAAAACCAAACAAAAACCAAAATAAAAAAACCCAAAAAATAAACCATCAAACCAACAAGGAAGAAACTCCAAACCTAAACCCAAAAAAGTTCTGAATAAAATTACTTAGTAACACTTTTCTAAATTGAACATTACTGCTTGATATTTAAGAATCACCAGTAGGCAAAAAAAGCAAAACAATGAATAGATTAATCAAATGGCTTTCCTACTAAATAATACTTTATGAGCTATTAATATTCATGATAGTTCCAGATGAGTAATTCTGCCTTGAAGTAGAGATACTTAATGTTCTTGCTTGTGGATTAGCTGGTGATTATGTCCTTTAATGCCCAGTCATTACTCCTTATGTTCTGATAGCATCTTTCTTCTCTCCACCTCACCCCCAATATGAAGAAAGACAGCTTCCTTTAAAATAGTTGAGAAATGAAACTAATTATAAATTATTATTTTAAATTTTCCTTGAAATTTCCTTAAAATATCTGCATAAAGGCTTTTGTGGATGTTGGGACATCAGTCACAGCCTAATCTTACGGGTACACTATTCTGCAGAGGTGAAAATATTCTCATAATTCACAATGCAACAAAGTGTATTAGCGACAATACTATAACTCACCACAGGTAACTGATTCCTGAGAAATTAGCAGTAGATCATTTACCGAGGTACTTTGCTACCCGCAGCCAGAAGCGTGTAATTGTTTGGCATTTACCTTTTCCTCACCATTCTGGGTCGTTCCCCAGAATAAGCTCACTGAAAGACATACAAGACTCCAGTCTCCACCGTTTCGAGCCAGTAACAAATGCCATGCAAGTCAATCTCTACCAATCCTCTTGTCTGAAACAGAGCTACTATAACTAAGGTGCTTTGTTCCAGTCCTCATCCTCTGCAATCCTGTGTTTCACAGTGCTATCTCTAGTAACTTACACCACCAAAGCAGGCAAAAGCTTCCCGGTAAATAGGCATAGAGATCAGCAGAGCTCAAGATTCATAAACAAAATCTCCCAGTTTCTTCAGTATATATTATGAAACATTTGTTCTATTTACTCATGCAAACCTATGGTGGCCTTGAATTTGTTACTTGATTCCCCCAAAACACGAAGAAAAATCAGCTGGCATCGAAATGAATTGACTTAGTGGCATGTGAGAAATTTCAGGCACACTACTTCAATCCATGAAACAATATTTAAAAACTTAGATATTTCCTTGTTTCTAAGGATCCATTTAAAGTTCTGCCCACTCAGTAGAAGAGAGCGCATTTTGTTCCAGCTAAGATTGTCTAGACTGAAAATACATATAGCATAGGTAAGAATTTGAGAGATAGATTAGGTTGAGCAAAAAAAAAAAATTACCATGAATTTCAATAGCTCCTGCTCAGTGCAATGTTAACTGGTGTTTTCAGAGGTTAGTGGTGAAATATAACACCCTCTGGAACAATCTAATACATTCAAGTTGTTGGTGAAAAGGAATTAATGGTAGCAGGAGACAGAATAATACCTCTTCTCCCCTCAGAAAGCGTTTCCTCTACTATTTGTTAACATGTTGTGCTGTTGAGGATTCATCACTGTTATAAAGCTCTGGCTTAGACTGCACACTATATAATATTTGGGACCTCATATTGAATTAATTGGAAATATAAATTCCATAAGTATTTTCTGAGTTAGAAATATAAATTCCATAAGTATTTTTTGAGTTAGGCTTTGTGGACTTCAAGATAACTTAAGGAATCCAGTGGGAATTTTCATTTACTTCATTGAGTAATTCAGTATATTTTTTTTTAAAATTCAGAGTGTGTCGTAGGGTTGGTTTTGGGGGTCTTTTTGTTTGCTTGTTTGTTTTTGTTTTGTTGGTTTTGTTTTTGGTATTTTTTAACTCTGGTCTATTTTGCTTCAGAAACAAAGATTCACTTTTCACAAAAGTATTTCTGAACATGCACCTGTAATTATTGCATTTGACAACTTAAAATAGAATTAGAGCTAGTATAGTGAAAGCAGTGATGTTTTAGAATATTTTTTCAGGACTGAGAGAATGCCATAACTAAGAATATGTGTTCATAATGAGCACTGTATTTATAGGAACTTTGGGCTGCTTCCCTTCCACATGATTCAAGACACAACAAAGCACAGATTTTGACAGTCATATTAGTCACTGGCCTCAAAGTTTCTCCTAAAAGGTGAGCCCAAAGCAAGTTCTGTAATTTTGGACCAGATGAAAACCTTCCGTAATATCTGCTGTTACTGGAGGTGTATAAATCACTCCATACAAGTACTTCAGCAACAAGGAGTGCTTGAAATCCAAATTTGGTATCTGTGACCTGAATGTCACTTCAAAACTGAAGGTTCTTTTAAATACATACAGCATGTACGGTAGCAACACACATGATCCCAAGTAACAGCTGCACACCAGATTAGATATCATTAATAGTGTCGAGTGACACCTGAAAGCACAAGTAATTCCAGTTAATACAGAGAATCATTAACAGAAGAATGACAATTAGGTCATATTTTGTTTTGTCTACATGATTCTCACACTTTCTTTTATGTCTAGGGGTAATTTTTACAGCCAAGCCCTCCCTGTCCACAGCACTTCTGTGGCCCCTTTTTTTGAGCATAAGACAACATCAAGAATACTCTAGCAAGAGAAATCAATTCTGAAAGAAATTGTTATTCTTTTTCTTCATTTTATGCAGTAGGTCAATTATTACACAGAGCAGTTAATTCAATAATGTACAATAAATTTGGGATTTATATTAATTGTATGCAATCAGTTTTATTCATAAATGTCTAAATTAGTGTCATTCTTTCTACTGAAATTACAAAGAGAAGTGTCTACGTATACATCTGCTGAGTGATCAAACAGAATAATTTGTTACTATTTATTTGCTTGAGGTATGCCTTGAGATATTACAACCCACCATGAAGGCCACCTGAAGTACCTGCTTTGAAATTTTATTTTATATGGGAGGTAAACAAGTAAGATTATTTATTTTAGAAAAGAACACTAGAAGAAAAACAAAAAGAGACAACATTTACAGCTAACACAAAATCATCTTGATACCACAGGAGACATGAACCAAAGAAAGAAAACACTTGAGAAATAAAGGAAGCACACTGGTTGAGATTTAGTTTCCAGAACATATAAACTGAACAAGAAACTGTATTCCTCACCCTTTTTAGCTTTTGTTTGGCTCCTTCATCTTAGGATTTTGCCTGCCCTTTCAGAAAAAGCAAAACATATTCTTCCTTGTCTAAAAAAATGTTTCCTGATAAAAAATCTTTTAGCCTGGGACTGGCTGAGGAAGGAATGCAGAAAAGCAAAACAAAACTCTAAGATGGAACTGGATCACTTTTAGGATATAATTTTATGTGACATGGCCAAAGCAGTGGTGGACCAAACCAGCTGATTCTGTCAGTCCCAAGCTCTAAAAACCTAGCTAGAGCTAAACTTTCTGCTTTATCTGCTTCTGATAGAGGAAGTAATTTTTCAGGTTCCTCTCTGCACACACTATTGATCCAGTTAAATTGCTATGGAATATAGCAGACAAATAACTAGGAGACAAATGCTATAGCACCAAAAATTACTCCTCATGATTATGAGTGAAAACAGCGTACACCCAGAAAACCACAGTGGTCTTACTAACAGGTAAAACCTTACCAGTGAGCATCTTTCACCTGCTTGCAGCATTCCTTGAACCTCGGCAGAAACATTCAAGGCTGAGAGCATCCTCTCAGACATTTTCTTTGTTTGTTACTGCCTCAGCATCTGACCTTCTGAAGGGGGAAAGGGATTTTTTTTATTCCATTGCATATAGTTATTTACATTTGGCTGTCCGGTTGATTGTGAATCTATTTTGTCAGATAGAGTGAGACTGTCGAAAGTAAATCACAAAATACCAGCAAGCTTGTATATGTATGTATGTATAGATACAGAATTATGTGCATATTAATACCTTTAAAACAGCTCTCATCTTTGCCCTTAAGGTACTTCCTTTTCTACTGCTGGAGTTAAAATTAGAATTGCTGGTATTTGTGAGGAAAATTTCTAATTAAGTATGCCAATGAAAAAAAATCCTACCTGCAAATGCTAATGAAACAAGACTGATAATTAATTCCCAAAGATAGGAATTCATATTTAAATAAAATGTAACTGCCTACTACGTCTTTGAAAAGAAACTTCTTTAGTGGAGTAGTTTGTTCAACAACATAGTGAAGATTATTTTTAATCCTATCTGTGTTCAAAATCTTACCTAAGTGTTTTTAAATACTATTTGAAATCACAGCTGGAAAAGTGCACACTAGTATCATGCTGGATCATCATTATCCCCTTTTTAGGCCAAGGCTGAGGACACAAACTTCCCTTATGCCTTCTCTTACACCTTCTCCAGCCTTCTCATCATTTTTTCAAAAGTTCTTCTGTGCTTAATAGAGAATGCTGATGGACAGTTACCTTTAGAAAATGAGACCTCTTCAATGGTCATCAAATTAAAATACGACTTGAAGGATAATTTGTTAACTATTGTACGTTTTATATTTTAGCAGTGCTAGGTACAAACGGGCTTGAAAAGAACCCTTGTGGTACTGCTATGTATAAAAACCGTGGTGCTGTGACCCCTGTTGCCCCTGCCCAACCTCCACCACCTTATCTTAGCATTTCTGCACTCCTATGACTCTGATTCCTGTTACAGAAACAAAAAAAGAAACAAAAAACCAAACACCTCTTTAAATTCTTTAAATTAATTTTCTCCTTCACCACAAAGCCAAATTTTCTTCACTGCCATTCTGAGTGAATAAAAGTTGGTAACACATATTCCACCAAACTTCCACGAGAACTTGACATTTCCCAAATCCACCCCTTCACTACAATTAGAGATAGAGGTAATTCCACTGCGAACAGCAGGTATTAAATGGAGATTAGGTTTCATATGTACATTAAAATGGTAGATATAAAGGAATGAAAAATCCATGAAAAACACACTGTCAAGTTCAATTGATGGGATTGTGCAAGAGGTCAAAAATTCTAGAAGCACTTTTAAAATTTAAATTAATGGTTATGTCTTTTAAATGTCTCTAAATAACAAATAACACTATAATATTTTAGAAGACAATCCCCTGCAAATACCATTACTCTGTTATAATCTTTCACTCACTATATAGTTATGAAAATAATTTGGAAAAAAACTTTCCTCTTTTGTTTTCTGTTTGTTCTACATGTTTGAAAGTGTCTGAGCTGGTGAAAAATAATCTTTTCCATATTATAAAATGGGAGAGTTTCAAACGTATTATTATATGTTATAACATACTATAACATATAATCACAATGGTACATAATAATAATAATAAGAAGTCATTACAATATTATAAAACAGAATGTAAACTTGAAAATATTAAGCACTTAAAGAAAATCCTGGAAAAAAAACAGGTTTATTTCCATTTGAATAAATATTTGCAAGCTTCCTATGTCACTTTATTAAAAAAAAAATTAAAAGTTTAATTATTTTGTAGGTGGATTCTTAACTGAGGAGATTTTTTTTTGTGGAATAGTGTGTGGAAGATGTGTTGTGAGTGTTTCTTGTGTACATTTCCATACATGGATCTGGTTCCCTGTCTATACTAATTGTCTGTATCGTGGTAAATCCAGACTTGGCATTACTAGAACCATCTCACAAGCTTTGCCGTAGGCAAGCAACACGGGCCTCTGGAGAGGGGCTGTCACATTTGCTTAACTTGGGCTGGCGTGGCTTGTGTGGTTTCAGCTTTGTGTCATCTTGTTTAGCCATAAGAGCAGTAGTCAAGTGGCCAGGTGCCTCATTTGAATTTGTTTTGGTTCTCCTTAGCTTAGTATACTTTTATAGCATTATATGATTTTTGTTAATGCTAGTGAGATAGGTCAAACTGACTGAATGCAAACTCTCTTGAGACAAAATGAAATGGAGCTACAGTTAATCCTCAAATTTATTTTGAGAGTATTTATTCTACCTTCATTACAGAGCCTAATGTTATGTCACATTTCTTTGGCTTTCTGGGCACACAACATACAATGCAGTAGCAGCTGTTTTTAGGTTTTATTTTTCAATATGTAATGAATACATATAAATTTTATTAACAACACAGAAGAATGAATCTTACTCTAGAAATCATTGTCCAAGATAGCTTTACAGTTTTAAATAGGGTTTTCTCCACTATCCGATTGCAACAAAGAAACTGAAATGATTCCTAATCTTGTATAATCTAATGTTTTCATTACCATTCATATTAAGGCAATGCTTAACATACCATATGGAAATTATTTTCATTATTCAAAAGTCCATGAAAAATATATAACGAAAAGCTATTCTTATGTCTGGAGTTTTACAACTATACAACTATACACATCAAAGTCTTATTTGGAAGAACTATGTTATGCTTCCATAAATACAATGTTCGCAAAAAGCATGCTAGTGCTTTAAACATGTCTTTAACCTTCTTGGATTGCTTTATATGTTAAAGGCTTCTGTATTAATTTCTCCATCTATGCACATAATCAAGATCTAGAAGTACAACATCTAGCCATATAATTGTAGCTAATGTATTTCTATAGATGCTATATAACTCTGTACATTTTTGTAAGCCAAACCTGTATCACAACCTATAAAAAAGAAATTAAGGTATTTCCTAGTGTTTTGCTGCTGCAGATGAATTAATTTATCTCACCATCACAAAGCCCTAATATCTCCCATTTTCTTCCCCCAGCTTATTTCTTGGCTGTGCTTGCACTTCTTTTGCATGAGTTATGGTCTGACCCTTCACTTAATCAATTCAGGTCACATAGCGGGATTGGGGTGGGATGTGGAGAGTGAATATTTTTCTGCTGACTTAGTAAGTGACTCAGAGGAGAGACTGTGACTGTTAGGACACTGCAAGAAAGGCAGTCAGATAACCTCAGGAAGCAGGATCAAGTTATTTTTAGGAGCAGCAAGTAATTCGTTCAGCTAAGCTGCATCACAAAATCACACTTTCTGAAAGACTTTCAGAGAGAAATAAAAATCTAATTCAATGAACAAAACTAAGAAACTTTCAGGAAGTCTGTCTTGATTATTCATTTCAAGTTTATTCATCTTGCTTTCCATGCAGCTATTTTTTTTTCCAATATTAATTCATTACTTTTTAGTTTAAAACTTTAAGCAGTTTTTTTATCCTTTTTTCATTTGATATCACCTAAAGTGGCTGCGTGCTCATCTCCCCAAAGGTAAAGTACAAAAAGACAAAAGCAGCAGGCTTTAATTACTCAAAAAGAAGATACATTACTGGACTAGTCAATGTAAAATAAGTAATTATAAAAAGCATTTAGGAGAAACTTGATCTTCTGTGCTGCTATGTTACTGAGTTTGGAGCAACAGCTTTTAAACCAAAGTCAGATTTCAAGACTCAGTCTTAAATTTGAGGTAGATGAGAGTGAAAAATCACCAGTTCTTATCCGGATATAACAAAATATATGGATATTACATTTAACATACTGGATAACAGCTCTTTAACATCTTTCTTCTGTCTGCAAGCCCAGTGGTTTGGTCAAGATGTTTGTTTGTACTGTGCACATTTGTCCTTGAGACCCCTTTGGCATCCAGAGAACAAACACCTTGCAAAACTACATCACAAATCTTTATCTGCTTCCGAGTCCCGTGAAGCCATAAGGCCCCTAATAAAAGTGGTACATTTGTTGCTGGTTTTGTCAAGAATGCTCTTGTCAGCACTCATAAATAAAGGGTGTGGAGTGGTATTTTGGTTCCATTGATTATGTCTTGACCACACTACTTGCCACTTGTACACAACACAGACTTTTCAATGCATGTGAGCATCAAGAAAGATTATCCATGAATTCTTCATTACCAAAATCCTTCCTAAATCCAGAAGCTACTGGGTATCATTGATTTCTGCTAAAAAGTTTTCTGCTATGTCACCAGTATTAAATTGCACTAATTTAAATAAAGCATCTAGACGTTTCAATATTCAGAAATCACACACCCACCATTTAGAAAAACAAAGCAAGAAAGAGCAAATAAGACTGAAAGAAGGGACTAGTCTCGGTACTTACGAAAAGCTCTGTAGAACTCTTCTAGAGCTAGGTGCTTGTCGCTGTTATAATCATCATATTTCAGCAAATCGAACACAGAGCAATCAGACGGTTCCTTGCCAAGCTCATCCCGTTTTATTACCTGACAAGAAAATTATAACCATGAAATTACATTTGAGCTCTTAGAGTTCTCTGGTATAATTAATTGTTTCTAATAATCATTTAATAGATCATTTTAAGGTTGCTGTGGGGCAATGAACTGCAACTGTGTAAAGTCAGGGATTTCCAGTTACTTTGTAATTATTTATTACAGTTTTAAAAGTTAATGCCTTTAGGACAGACTCTCTGAAATTACACAAAAGTTTTTAGAATATACAGACCATCCATATAATGGAGATAGACTGAAGCACTATAAAGACACTGGGAATTTTAAGCTGATTTTACTTTATATGTACAGGAATGGTGATTAAGAAACATTCAAATATACCTAAAATAATAATTTCCCAATTACAAATGGCATAATGTCTTTTTCCTCTAATTCCTAATCATAGAAACCAAATGCAGACACTTTCAAAAATAACTAATATAAACTCTTACTAGCCTACTAATTGCATCAACTACTTACAGGCTTTTGACAAGCCTATTACCTTACCAAAGACCTGTTATATAAGTAGCTGACCTGAAAAGGCTCCTGTTTCGCAATGGGGACACATACAATTTGTAAATGGATCATAATTAATAGCTATTAGATTTTTAACTCCAATGCACTTATCCCAGAGAAATGCTCTTTAATATATGCACCATTTTGTTTCAAGTCTGTGTATGTTATAGACATCCCCTTAGATTCCAGTTGAGGAATTTTTAAGATGCTGAGAGTGATTCAGAAATGTCATATTACATGGGGCATGTATTAGAAGTAATATCATGTAACTGAAAGAGCCAAAACTGATGCAACTTTTCATAATATTGCACAGTTTACAGTTTTGTGTCAGGCACAGAAGAAAGGAATATAACTACAGTTAATTCCTAGGTAAAATAATTACTCTTCCAACCCTTTATCAGTCTCCCATGATAACTGCAAAATCATTATATTTATATTAACGGAGGGTATCTTCTGAAAAACAAGGGATACAGGGGCTTTTGTGTTTCAGTTGCTCTGCAAAGGAATTCATTCAGTTACTATTCATGTAAACATAAAATATCTAAAAGAATAATAGGGAACAACAGGAGCATTAGAGGAAAAAAAGACACAAACATTTTATGCCACCAGAAGTCATCTCCTACATAATAATATAAAGACATTATAAAGGATAATCACCTTGTTAGTACATTAGAGAGTATGAAAACCATTTACAAAGATAAGAAAAATCACTACAAAACCACCTTTTGCTATTATCAATTAAAAATACATACTATGCTACCTGAATATTAGTGCTAACTACTTCCTATCCTTTAAAAGCCTTTTTATTGAGTTCACATTAAAGTGAATTAAGAAAAAATGAAATTGTGTAGATCTTACAGCTGGTACATAAACAACAAAAATGCAGTCTGGGAAAAATTAGTAACTCTAAAACCATTACACTTATACAAGAAGTACTAAATATGCAATGGTGTATATTGGAGATTTAGCAAGCACTGAAATTTCGAGGCCATGAACATTTAGTATGAGAAGCATTGTTCCTCTCATTGTTTCACTGTTTTAAATGCTGGCTTTCACTATTTTCAATTGTACAAATAGGGATGAAACTTTACACCTAAGGTTGAAGAAAACCTTTCTCAAATCCCCAAAAACATCTGGCTTTACAGTGTCACATTTTAAATTTCAAATTAGTGTTCTCAGCTTCCATTCTTTGAACTAAAACCTTTTATCTGTTAAAACTGACCAATTATAAATGAAAACAGCATATTTTAAAAAAGAAGAATCATAATTTAAAAAATAATAGATAGAACTGTTGTGCTATTTCCCATAACGATACTATAGACAGGTACATTTCATCATCCTGGCAATTATTTTTTCTTTTTTTCTCAGTAAACCTATAATTTTGATTACAGATATAAGATTCAGTGTTTGTTTTTGTATATACATCTTTATGCAGATGATACACTTTGGAATTCTTTGGAAAATACACTTGCTGTTGATAAATCCTCCAAACATGTCTGTGAGGATAGATTTTAGAATGTATAGAAGTGATTTCATAGGGTGATTTATCTTAATTATCTGTGATTTGCTGCTAGAAGAGCCGTTCCAACATGAATTCTCTTGTGCAGGATCTAGCCATGTCCCAGCTTTCCAAAGGGATCTGTAGATCAGATCAACTCTGTGATCAGAAGCAAAATTCACCTTTATGGAAATTTTGGGTTGTTGGTTGGCTTTCCTTTTCGAAGTGGTGGGAGACTAATATTCTGTCACATGAGATATGACTCAGAATTAGGTACAACTCAGGGGGTGGGGGTTTGGATTTTGAAAAATTACCTGTTTCTGTAACAGCTTAAAATGCAGATCAACTGTGACATGAAGTTACAAACTATATGAGACTACAGCAAAGCCAATATGACTGCCTGAAAAATTAAGGTTGCACATTTCCTTAAAGAAGTTTTTTGCAAGATATTACTTTACTTAAAAGGGTAGGATAAATAGAATAAAATTCTGTATGTATGATACACCACCATGTAATCACACTTGTGTTTCACAGATGATCCAACAATGTGCCTGGATTTTAAATTCTATTCATCTCTGTCCATGGAGAAGAGCAAAATTCAAGGAAACTGTTTATTAAGCCAATTCTTTAAACCCAGACTGTCTACTCCTAGGTTAAACTAAACTGACAGTGATTTGTTAGGGAGGCAGAAGAAAAACTGGCAAAGTTTTTAGCAAGCCACATGCTAGAAGCAAAATACTTACTGTGAAGGTTAAAGATTAAGATTGTCTGCACAATTTTATGATTGTGCCATACAAGTCAAACATACAGTATTTGATCCCAAACTTTTAAGTTGAAAATTCCCACCAGAGAAAGTTCGCAAATACTTATGCCCACAATTTTTAGTTTGAATTTGCATAAAGACAGTGAAGCATTTACTTTCCATATTATAAACTGGTAAAACACAAAATATACAGATTCATGTTCATGGTTCACTGTGAATCCCCATAAATGCTGAAAACTTAGAAACTTAGCTATATTTTCAAATTAAATACGTCTTTTCCAAAAAATGAAACTTATCCATCAGAATTTAATACTCTTTGAAACATGAGGGAAGGATTTGCATTTTTTGGAAAAGATTACGTTTCTAAAAGATATAGCATACAATTATCTATTTCTATGAAGCACCATACTATTACCTCAATTCAAAACCTTTCAGAAACTTAGTCAGTACAACTACAAATTTTAGAAGACTGGGAAAGGTAATCTGATTAAAAATTACAAACTGTGCATCAGAATAAACTGTTTCATTCATTTTAATCTGATTTCTGACAGTCAAAATTAAAAATCTGCAGATGTTACGAAACAAGACCACAAATAACGTAACACGTCTTTCATTAGTCCGCCTTACCTGAAGTGTTTTCAGTCAGTGTTTTTTTGTTTGCCTGTGATTAATGGTCTTTATGTGTCTCCCCAAGGAAAATACCACATAAATACAACTACAAACACCATTAAATCAAATATGGTCATTCAGTCAACGTGGGTTCATCTTCCCTAAAAACAAGTGCCTCATCACAACAGTGCCACTCAGGGCTTGATAAAACACCAAGTTCACCAAACATTGTGAGAACTGTGCCCCAAATCAATTCTAATTGAATAAGGGAGGTGCAATTACTTATTCTACCACCTTCCATGGCAGTATAACTTTTCATAAATTAAAAGAATTGATTAATTACGAAACTAAATTGATAATAAAGGTTTGTAAACTGTTCCTTGATTTAACTTCCCTTAATCTAGTTAAATCAACATTCTCATAACTTAAGAGCAAGTTCTGTAGTGCAGCAACACCATCCTCTATTTGGATCTGTGATACCTTCGATATACGATATGATATCACACACATGATATATGCGTGATACCTTTGACATAAGCAGAGTGAGTAAAGACACGGGACTTGTGCATCACAGGATGATGCAGAGATCCCTGAGCAGATGCATACCTGAACTGCTAAACCCCCACGAAGTGGCCTACAAAGGCATGCACTCAATTTCATTTACAGGTATTATTTCAATACTATCCCAAACCAACCAAGTTACACAGCCCAGATAGGAGATTTCTTCCTGCAAACTACTCCAATGAAAGGCACATTTCCCTGCCTTTCCAATTCTGCACTTAGCAGAGGGAAGACCTAATCAGACTCAGAAGATGTAAATGTGTCCTTAGGTGTCTGTAAATATAATGCTATAGATGCCTAGCTCACAGTATTAGACCAGAATAGGTATTAGGGCCACATAGGCTGGGTACAATTCTGCATCTCAGAACTAAACCCAGAACCACCAGCACTCTGAGCCTGTGGCTCAGGACTTAACCATGATAAAACAATGAGCACAAACGAAATCCTGCACCATTATACTTTGTGTCCACTTCCAGTTAGCACCAGTCCTTGAACCTACTCAAGAAATGAAGCTCATTCCTGCTTCCTTCACAGCCTGCAAGAATATAATGGGAAATGCTTACCTGATAAAACCAAAGGCACCTAAGAAACATCAAGATGTTACAGTTTGTATGATGATCAGAGTGTTTGTAAGCTTTATCACACTACTAACCCCTAAAAGAGTCTTAATTTCCCCCAATTTTAAAGTTTCATGTAGGGCTCTTATTTTTATTTTGAACCTAGAATTGAATATAGCACAGGTTAAGTTTTTTCCTAGGATAGTGATAGTAAAGATAGATAATGCAACCTAAATAATATGTCCCTAATTAACAGCAGAAAATAAATAGAACTATAACTGAACATGCAAAATATTCTTCTGCCTATATAACATGTAGGGAAAACCAAAGTTAATTAAAAACACAAAGAAGAGAGAGACTCATTATTCCTTCTCTGAGTTCCAAGTCCCCCAAATAACTCTTAGTAACAGCACTGATTAGATGCAAAATCAGAAGTCATGAAGGTAAAAATTTAAATGCCAAGGTCCAACCAAGTATTTTGAGAAGCCAAGTCTGATGGAGAGATGTAATTTATACAAGTATCTCTGCAAACAAGTCCCATAAAGTATTGGCCAGCATAAGGTGCAACAGCATTATCATTAATACAGAAATAAAACCAAAATAACTTCAGGATTTTTTTTTTTTTTGCAGAAGTAAGGATGAGTTTTTGTAGAAAGGTAATGTATTTTCATTTGTCCTATGTTAACCTGGCAAATAAAATAAATATATTCAGGTATTTGATATAACAGATACTAGCTCATAAATAAGGATGATAACTTCGACTCTAAAATCTGATCATTGAAAGGAGGAAAAGGAAAAGGAAAATTTATTTTCATTATTATTATTATATATTCAACTTGCTTGCAGGCTATGTCACTTCCCTTTTCTGTAAAATTTTGCTTTCTTAGTTCACTAGTATAAGAAATAAATAGAAAAAAAGCATCTCTAATCAAGTGTAGATTATATCAATTCACACACTTCTTCCTTCTAAAAGGAACTTGAATTTCATTGTTGAGCAAGATGAAACATTTTTAGAGCTTATGCATCTTTCACTGATGGCAACCAGATAAGGCTTACTGTTTATAAAATGGCAGTTCCACCAAAGCAGAATAACTGCATTCATAACTGGAAAAACACATTTTATTCCCACGCCCACCCATAACACTTCTGCTCTTTTTCGTCTTCTGTACAGCAAAAACAATATAGAGTAATCAAGCAGTCTACAGTGACATTGGTACTGAAATACACTGGTATTTAATTTACAAATTTTTATTTAATTCCAGCTTGTTTTTGCATAAGATAAAATAGATAAGCAGATGAATCTGTTAACAACTGAATATTCATAGCTAACCAGAAGATTCAATTATCTTCCAATATTTTGGATTCATTTAAAATGTTTCAAAGTGCGTTAAAAACAAACCAAACCCTTCAAGAAACCAACTCGCCTTACTAGAAACCTTACAGGTGGGTTGATCAGAGATGATGATGATGATGAGAATCCTGCCTATTTCATAGCTTGCAATTTTAGAAAGATAGATACTCTCTCTGGTTCGTACCTACTTCTCAAAACAGAGTGATCTAAAAGGTTAAATTCATAAGTCCTTTCAAAACCAAGCCACATCTCACTTGCCAATATAGGATTTGGAAACTAAAATATTAAATGAGTCAGACTCAGCGATTAAAGCAGTCAAGGCAGAGAAGAATTTATATCAGCAAAAAATGTCCATTTAGCCTGCATGGAGCTACATAACCCCACTGTTTTCCTATTACATTTACACAGTGTATTGGAGTTAAAATTCTTTTTTAGCTGCAATTCTGTATTGGACTACAAAGCCATGAAAAATATTGCACCCAGATGCTAGAATTGTTCAAACAGTAGAAAAAAGCCTGTCTGCCAATTTTTAATGTATTGCCATCATACTTGAAGTATTAAAAAAAAAAAAAGAAACAAAAAACCCCAAAACTAACAAATCTTTCTTACTATTTGAAATAGGTTTTTTTAATAAAAACAGTACTGCTTTTTTGGGGAGAGGAATATTTGTTTCTCTTGCATCAAGATGCAAATTCAATAACCTTATGACTTCTGATCCAAAATACATCAATAAAATTGGAGTGTTGCTGTCACCATTTCCAATCTCCAACTGATTCATTTCAATATTACATTAGGTAGGGTGACTGTATGGACACCTATGAGATAATAAATGCAATCCAAGTGCCTGATTGCACAGCAAGATTGACGAGATGTAAAATTTAAGATGCACTATAAACTGAACTTCAATATTCACATGAACATAAATTAACTTCAGGAGTCCTTGTTTTCTACAGCAAGTATGTTGCTTTTCATATCTCCTTAATATGATTACATTTAAAATGCAGACAGGAGCTGTTATTTATGACAACTCCGCAGATTTCAAAATTTTGACTGTGAGAACAACTGAGAAAAATTCTCCTAATCCTGAGAATGTTTTCAGGAGTACAGTAATGTCTCCCTGTGGATGGTTGACTCTGACTGGATACCACGTGCCCACCAAAGCTGCTCTGTTACTCCTCAGCTGGCTAGGGGAGAAAAAATATAAAGAAAAGTTTATGGGCCAAGATAAAGTCAGGGAGAGATCACTCACCAATTACCATCATGGGCAAAACAAACTCAACTTGGGGACAAATTAACTGAATTAATCACCAATCAAACAAGAGTAAGATAAATGACAAAATCAAATATTAAAAACACCTTTCTTCCAAGGGGCTTAACTTCACTGACAATATTCTCTAGATTCTCCCTCCCCAGCAGAGCAGGGGGACAGGGAATGGGGGCTGCAGTCAGTTCATCACATAATCTCTTTTCTACTCCTTCCTCCTCAGAGGGAGAACTCCTCTCACTCTTCCCCTCCTGCAGGAGAGAGTGGCCCACGAACTGCTCCAACATGAGTCCTTTCCATGGAGTGCAGTTCTTCATGAACTGCTCCAGCATCGGTCCCTTCCAAAAGGTGCAGTCCTTCAGGAACAGACTGCACGGGTCCCTCTTCTCAAAACACACAATGACAAAGCAAACAACACTAACAATGAATTTACTTTACATTAATCTGTAGGTTGAATAATTTGATGTTTCTGCAATGAATTTTAGCAAAACCAAAAAGCATATGTTTGGGGTTTAAGGCTGATTGTTTCCATACTTGTGAAAAAGCCCTACTTTACAGGTGCCATTATAAATTCCTCTTTATAGAAAAAAAAGCACGTGGGGAAAAGTATGTATAGAAAGTTTGAAAACACAATAATGGAAGAATTTTTTTATTATTTTAAAACTATGTTTGACACATACAGAAAAGCGGAAAGTATACATGTAGCAACTGAATAGAGAGGAATTACATACAGTTTGCAAATCCATGTATGTGATTCCTACCTATGTTATCTATTCAAACAGTATATTCATATACAAAGTATTATTTGTAAGATACAGGCACCAAAGTCCCTTGAAAGCTGAAGTTCTGAAAGACTCTAAAAAGCAGCAGGAAAAAACAGTCTTAGAAAAGTACAGAAAAGTAGTTTTAAATCAGTCTTTTGAAATAGTGTATTCGTAGTTGACATGATACCTATATTTGCAATCACCCTCCAGTCCTTGAAATTGTGACAAAAATTTTAAAAGTTAGCTGTATGGAAATGATAACTCCAGCCTATCTCTTAACACTACCACACAACTTAAAACATTGGATAATGACCAACGCGCACATCTAAAAAATCCTGCTTTTCTTAAACTTCTAATTGGCTGCCTAGTATTAGACTAATTAATATAGTTTATCCATGATTAGGTTTCTCAAACACAGACATCTAGTAAATCAAAGTACATTTGCCCCATCAACACTCTTTAATAGAATCAATCCTTTTAGGTAGATTAAAGCTGGTGCTGTTATGCCTACCAGAGCAGCAATTACCGGTTTAGATATGTAATTAGTTAAAATATCCTATTTAGAGACTACCATGAACTCTTTTTGCAGGATTTCTTCTGTACTTCTCTAGCCCTAACTAAGATAAAGCAATAATACTTCTTTCGTATTACAGAAGTGATTTAACTCATTATTTTAATTGTTTTCAACTTCTACAATACATCTATACAGTTGGACTGGATGATATTATGCAGTGGATAATGAAACAACTCATGATCACAATAACCTAGAGTGTTCTAACACACTGCAGCATACTTCAAAGCATGATATTCAAATTACTGAATAATCGCTACAGAATTTCCAAATAATTCAGCCATTCAAAAATTCTCAGATAAAGTTTTCCACCTCAGAGACTCATATTTTTTAACGCAAAGTATCCTAAGACATGATATTCCATATTTGTATGTCCTGACAAAGACATCTGAATAGTCACTGTGCAAATAGAAACAACAACTAAACCTTACCTGAGATAACTCATTCATGTCCACAAGTCCATTGTTGTCTGAATCGAAATAATTGAACATTTGATCTACAAGAAGTTTCTTAAACGCCATTTTCTCACCAACAGATTTATCTTTTGATTGTGCAGTGTATCTCTGGTTTTGTAGATCCAGTAACATATTTTTCACTTCAGCGTATTCAGTAGGTTTGCATTTATCCCCTGAAAAGAAAATACACAAAACAAGATTATTTTGAACTGGATTTCCTATTACAAGTTTAAAGGTAAGCAAAACAAAACCAAAAACTGAAAAAGCAAAGAGTATTAACTTCTTATAATGCTAAAAACAGGGTTCTTTTAAGAGGTAAGAAATTCATTTTGTAGTGGTTTGATCCATAACATTTCCTTGTCTGGTCTTCAAATTAAGACAAAAAAAAAATTATTGCAGTTTTAGACACTTTTTTAGACAATGTTTTCTGTTTATAGATACTAAGCAAATTTTAATCAGTTTCCAAACCTGTACGTTTTTTTATTTATCATTCTGGAAAGGTGCATCTGAAGATTTATTAAAGTGTTACCTCTGGTAAAGCTTTGCATATAAATGTAGAAATGTAATGCATGCAAAAAACCCTGCAAATGTGATAGAAAAATATATGCTATATATTTCATAATAATATTTGACTTCAAAAAGGAGAAATTACTCTTCAGTGCTCATAATCTATCTCTACTTTTCATTTATCGGACATAGCAAGCTTATTTGAACAAGAAAAGGTGGGATTGCCAAAGGAAGAGAAAGGATATCTTTGACAAGATTTGGTTTACACTTTCATTATCAAGTCTCCTATAAAATGGAAAATGTTACAGAAATTTCCTGCATACAGCGATTACAGTCAGTACTTATTTTAAACCAAAGCACAAAATAAAGTATGCCTGGTGTTCTCTTATGTCAGTTGCTGCATATTTTAAATTGGATGGAGAAACAGTTTAAAAGGGTTTGTTTGGGTTTTTTTATTAAGATAACCTTAGGATTTCAAAAGGGTTTTTTATAGGATGAGATATGTAAATGTGTACCAGCATAGTACCGTGTATTTCTTGCAGATAGGTATTTACAATTAGCCAATACTTAACTTCAAGTAGTGAATTCGAGGCTAGAGCAATATACTGATTAACAAAGAAAGCTGTTTTGATCTTCTTTTTAGTCACTATTCTGAAGTTACAATGATTTATGAGAAACAACTATTTACCTCATGGAAACTGCAGAGGCAGTTTTGTTTTGACAGTGGATCTTTTAAGAAACATGTAATTTACATGCATGGGACAGGAATTTATTATTTTGCTATATTTAATGGTATATGCATCATTATGGAGACACTATGAAGACCTTCATGGCCATTACAAAAGGTAGAGAGAGAAAACATTCCTAAATGCTTCTCACTATCCTAGAAAGACTCAGACCTAGAAAAGAAGGATTTATGATAGAAGTTAAATCATGGAAGAAGATAAAATGTCTTGTGGAATCAAAATGACTCTAGCCTTTTTTGTTTTGGTTTTTCTAAAAGCCACCAACTGTTATGCAGCTATTTAAGTAACAGAAATAGACAAACCCAAGCTGTATTTAACTGACAGCCTAAGCTATGCATAGTATTTGCATATTTGTCCTCATCTGCCAGGGGCATGAAGATTGAGGCCATACAATTTGTAAGAGTTGAGTTTTGCGTGACTGCTTTTCAGGGGTCTAATGCAGAAATACTCAGTAGGGAAACATGTTTATTCCTCAGGCATTCTGAAGCTGCAGTGAGCAACCCTTGCCATCTGAATGGATGGAGGCTCCAGGTGGTGGGGAGGGAAAAGAGCACTTAACTTGAACATATTCTAATTCATTTGGGTGAACTCCAAGAGACTGGGCCAGAAAACAAGCATCATCTTTGTCTCCCCTAGATAACTTTTCTGGCTGTGGTGTCCTCAAAAAGACAGCCTGGCTTCACTCTGCTGCAGGTGATGGCTAACATCGTTTTACCCACACTCTTGGCAGGGCTGGGGCGGCGGGGAACACAAGACAAATCCTATTTGATAGTTCACTGCTCAGAGCTAGCTACCACATTCGGATTTTAGCCCCTGTAAATTATCGGTCTCATTCTGCAATTTTAAAATGGCAAAGAGCTGTTCTTTAGAGATACACAACATAGTACAAGAGTTAGTTTTCTTAATAAAATCTGTTAAATCATGGATTTGTCACAGTAGCATTCATGAGTCGCTTCATGTCCGAGTTCAAAAAAGAAATAGAAAATGAACAACAAAGTCACACTGACAATTCTTTTTCCTTGAAACACAGGACAAAGTTTCTCACTTTAATTATTGATCAAGAATTGAAAAGAGGTTCTACAAATCTCTGCAAAGGCAATAATGATGCTAATGCTCATTCGAATACTGAAGATTCTTTAGTTATAAATTCCGGACAACTTTTGAACAAATTGCACAAATATTTCCATGAGTAGTTTTAGAAAACATATAAATTTAGAAGAAAAACAATTTATGTATCACATGATCACGAAAAGCATTGCAATAATAAGTTTTGCTTCCTACTTTTAACTCAAAACAGAGTTTATGGAAAAATTTGTAAAGGAAGTTTGATCACAGCCCAGGAAAGACATTTTAATGAACTTTAGACATTAACTTTACATCTAAATCTTAAGGAGAAATGAACTAATGTATCTTCTCACAACACCTGTTCAGAGAGAGAAGAAAGAATTCAGACAACATATTTACCACAACATTTCTTTTTTTGTACACTTCTCATTGCATAGCACAAACTTCTGTAGCTAGTATTATAGTCATATAAGAGCACTTACATACTGCATGTTTATAAACAATTTATACATTTTTCCAGAAGAGAAAAATATTTGTATCATTTTTTAATATAAAATACAAATGCTGTCTAATACAAAATAATCTGAGAGACTGCTACTGCCACATGTTTGGGTACTTCCTCCAGAAAAACCTCATTCACAAATTAAGCAAAGTAATTTGTTAGAACTACTACATTATTTATATTTTGTTCTAACACCGACCTTCTAAATACTACTATGAATTTTAACAGTGCACTTTAAGCCAGGGATTGATGAACCTTCAATTTATGATCTTAGCTAATTACAGTTGTGGTAAACCAGGCTTCCACAGCTATATTACATTAAAACATTTTCATTTTATACATCATTGAAAGCAGTTTTTACACCAACATCTGGAATTTAAGGACAAACATGATGGGATGGATGTTACTGACAGATAAGAGAATCACAAGGAAACAATGAGACACTCCTAGTGAACAAAGGGCACCATTTCATTACCAAACTGCCCTCTTATCTCATTGTCATGACTGCCTTTTACTCCATTATTTGAGGAAATGTGAAGCTGATGTTTAAATTACAGGAACAAGGCTCTGCTTCTAAGGAGACCTCCCGCAGGCTGGAGTAGCAGCACAGAGAAAAACTAAGTTGCTTTATTTATGTTCTAATTTAGTAAGCATTACTTGTGAAATAGTTGTCTGAATGACACACAAATGGAAATGGGGATTAAGCACATCAACCTTTACAGCGTGGAAAAGTAATTTATGCTTAACAAAATTGAGAAAGACAAACTACTGGGAATAAACTACAGTTATATTACTTCCAAAAAGGCCTACTAAATTCTATATAATTAGCTACATACATGAAAGGGTAACATACACATACATAATTTAGTAACGTAATTCAGTTTTATAGTACTTTTTACTTTCATTTTTGAACTAGAATTCCTACAAAAATAAAAAGCTATTTTCTGAAAAATTCCTACAAAGTAATAATAGAACAAGGAAACACAAAATTTCCTTTTCTGTTTGTTTCATTCATGGAAAGGACCAGTTCTACTACACAACAGTTTTTGTCAAAAAAAACAAACAAAAACCCAAAAAAACCCTAAATAAAAAAACTCTGCTACAATTTATTTCACAGGTTTTCTGACATTATCTGTGCAATCACAGACGGTGTGCAGAAACCAAAAAGTGACAAAAACAAACACTCTGGAATCTAAGTGCAGTTCTCCAGTCCCACATCTTGCAATTTCTGAAGTAGTGATATTCCTAGGGTTTACTTCATTCAAACTCAAAAATAGTAGAAAAATGGAAACATTTGCTGTTTCCTTCCATTCAGTGCAACAGTTTTGTAGCTGCATCTCTGTTACCTAGGAAACAGCTAAAAGTTAGATTTTGAGTGCTATTGTCCTTCTAGACAGTATTGAATAGATGGTATCTGCCAACAGAAAAAAAGTTCTGTTTGACAATTAGTCTTCCTTAACTTGTAAGAGAAAAAATTATCAGAAAATTAACTAATAATTTATGAAAAGATGGCAAAGGAATATACACATTCTTAACACTTGAAGAAAAATATTAAAGAATCAACTAAGATAATAGTTTAGGGAACACTCCTTACATCCAAAGTCAGATATCAGATTCTTGTATTTTGCAGTTTTTAGAAAAAGACAAAGAAGAAAATAATGCACATATTTTAAAAGCACAATAAGCAAACCATTCGATTTCTGTTCTCAGTTCTTTCACCACATTCGTGGTTAATACTTTAACCTTTCCTTGCCTGAGCCTCTCCATTTAGCAGGAACAACTCTTATATCAGAGAGCTAACACTCATGGCATATCTATCCCTATAAAAGTCATCAGCTGCTGAGATACAATTTGATTTGGAGCTATTTATGATTTTGAACTGATTATATCTATTGATAGATTTTTTATCTATATCTATATAGCACAAATGGCTTCCACTTTTTTCCTTTAAAATTAAAATAACTTTGGATCTATCAGACATGGAAACTCATTTTCAGTGAAGCATATCTCATATGAGCAGTTTTAAATAATCCAAAGCCAATATATACATAAATCAGATTCTTGGAAATAATATAGACCTGATATGCAACAAGCCTACTTTCAAACTTCTACATTCTGAACATATTCAGAATAATCTCATTAGCCAAAACAATTCACTGCAAAATTAAAAATTATATTGCATGGTGCAAACATGAGAAATTAATCCAAGATAATATATGTATCTACACATACACACATATAGAAGCTAACACAGATATACACACACACATATTCATATGCACACACACACATGCACATATACACCTCTGTACACAGGATGAAGTCACTACAGATATGATCTGATATCAATTCAATTTCAAACGTAAGAGGCAACTTGAAGGTCATCATCCATTCAGCTCCTTTTCAAGATCTGTCTATAGATAAAGCATGAAAGTTGTAATCTTACTTGTAGTCCTAGCAAATAAAGGCACATTTTAGACTACAAAAATTGCTGAGTTTTATCTGAAAGAAACTTCAAGTTCAGATATCATTTCACAGTATCTTATTTTTCAATATGAAACTCTTATCTTCCAAATCTAGAGGTCAAAAGTTTTGACCCTTATTCTTTGGTCTTCTCACTGAAGCTCTGGAACTAGAAGAGAAACAATCTCACCTGTACATAGAACTGAATTTTGACCTATGATCAAGAGTCTGAGGTGGGTGGAGAGGAAAGCTTTACACTCAAAAGCAAATAAACAGATATTAACATCAAAGCTTTTCCCTGCTGCAGCTATGTTTTAAATAAAAGGTGAGAATTTTCTACCATTTTTTTAAAAACATGAAATTTCAGGGCTGCAATTTTTGGCCCAAAAGCCGCTCAGCTTTAGACACTCAGAGTGTCATCAAAAAAAAAAAAGAAAAAAAAAAAGAAAAAAAAAGGAAAAAAAAAGAAAAAAAAGACGGGGAAAAAAAGAGAAAAAAGAAAAAAGAGACAAAGAAAAAAGAGAAAAAGACATTTTGAATTCGTGTTTGGCTTTTGGGGGAGGGGGGAGTAATTTACACAGCACTCAATCAGCAGATGTGCTCCTTTACGTCTTATTGTGTAGCATCTGTACTTTCTAATGACATGTAATTATCTAAATCTAAACTCAGCATTACTGTCAAAGTCAAGATACTCAGGTGTTAAGGACTTCAATTACTCAATTCTGTTGTGTAAATAGGTCTAAGCACCTACAAAAATTGTTTAGAATATTCAACAGTGTTGTCCATTTTCATGTGATATACATATAAAAATACCTCCCACATAAAAAACACCCAATTATCCAGAGACAGGCACACAAATACAAAATTTTAAAGGTATATATGTCACTGTCCTTGGAAAATACTTCTAAGTGATTACCATAGCTGGTATATAAAACAGAAAAGAATCTAGATTTTCAAAGCCTTAGTTGCACCTTGTAAATAAGGAATAATGCTGTCCTTTCCTCAGATATCACCAGTTAAGATGTTCTTAACCATTCTGATTTTTCAAAACTAAAAATCATAAGACAGAAGTAATAATTTCATTTAATTACACATATTGGCACAAGTTTGGTGTCCAATCTTATCTGGAGACACATATAAACAGCTTTTCTGTGCCTAAACAATCAATAAATAGTTCAGATAAAGTATTCAGATTTTCCTTAGAGAGATGCCATTTAGATTAAGTAACAGTAGAAGCTGCAATAAATTTACACTAAGAAAATAGAAAAATAGGTAATACTATTTCAACTCTTTTTTTTTCAGGACTGGTTAGAAACATTACATGAAGTGAGAAAGATTAACTAAAAAAGTAACTACAAAATCAAGAAAAGGACAGAAATCAGCAGTTGTGGTAGTGGTGCATGTTGGTCTTCTGGTAGTTAATGCGGAGTAGTTGTTATATCACAGATCTCTCGACAGAAGAAAATAGGTCATATGAACTTTCACCTTCAAGAAGACATTTGAAAGCTATAGAGGTTGACAATAACGAGCAAAACATCATTTTCCACAGCTGAGAGAACAGTGAATGTTGGGGTTGTGTGGACTGCACGTCAGCATCACAAACACTGTGAGCAGCGCTAGTCTGTAACTGAAAAATGCAGGACTCTTCTACAGCACTGACCCTGTCTTGAAACAACAGAAATCCACACTGCTTTCATACAGTGATATCACTTCTCAGAATTTCTCATGTCTTGTATGCTTACTTTGAGGTATTATACCATGGCAAAGAAGAGAATAAAATGGGTGCATTTAACAAATGAAGGGTTTTGGGTTTTTTTCTTGTATCCAGTTGAAGCTTTTCGATCAGTTTTTCTATTTGTTTCATGTATCTTAAAAAAATTAACCTTCCATTTCACCAGGAAACATTAATAAGATAATCTGAGCTTCCTTGTCCTTTTTAAAAGAAATTCGAGAGCGAAAAAGAGAAAAGCAGCGTGTCCCAAAGGAAGGCATCATTAAAAATGAAGGTTGAGACAGAAGTTTAATGCAGCATTTTATTTTCCCCTCTAGTGGAGTTAATGCAACCATTGCTGTCAGTCTTCCTCCCATAGGGCTTAAACAATTTTTGACTTGAAATATCTAAAGTGATACTATGAAAGTTGTGAAATGCTATAGGCCTACACTTAAAAAAAAGAAAAAAAGAAAAAGCATTCCAAGTCCAGGAAGAAAACACTTATGGGAGGTCAGCTTCATCAGAAAATCTAAGCAGAATTCCACTTCTGCTTCTTGAGAAGCATGTGTCAGAGGGGTCTCTCTTATTAAAAACAAACAAAGAAGCAAAAAGTTACTCAAAGAGATGAAATATTAAGTCACAATCTTTCTTTTCCCAAAAAACTTCCCAGAGATGTGGAGTATTAATAGGTTTATGAAGGTGAGGTGTGAAGACCGGGCCTAAATAAAACAGTACTAAAACGTTGGGGNNAAAAAAAAAAAAGACAACGGTGGGGGGGGGGGGGGGGGGGGGGGAGAGTGGGAAAGAAGACAGTTCTGTTGCTCCATTTCTATTTCTTCTCCACCATCACCTATGCCCACTTCTTCCTTTATTTCACCTTTTTCACAGTTGGGTCCTGGTGCTAACTGCAGAAGTTGTTACATTCAGTCTTTTGCAACAGGAAAAACAGTCTTTTACGTGTGTACATATATATGGAACCAAAAATTAACAGTAACTTGGCATCACACACACCTGTGTCTGAGTTTCTGCTCATACTCGTACTTGAAGCTAGAGTCGTGTAAATCAATGCAAGAGAAAAGCTAGGCCTACATAACCTGACTTTCATTTGGAGATGCAGCATGAACCTTGCAAAGCTCTCAGATTATGCACAAATTTTGACCAGTCATCCTTAAATAGCATTTTGATCATTGTTTTCTTTCACAGTCATAGAAAAGGCTACCTAGAGAGAATAGATCAATATTTAAACTGAGTATTCTTGAATTCCTATAAATACATGTCTCAGCTATGGTTTGATGTAGGAAGGCATTAGAAAAAATTAGACCCCAGCTTTTCACCAACCTCAGTGAAATTCACAGCTTTGTTTTCTTACAGCTGAAGCTTTATTTCCAAGTGTTTTGTTCAGCACTTAATCTTCAGCAGAAAATGTCCTTATTCATACAAATTTATGTATTCTAAAAGAAGTTTTATTTCTATTTGGTTTCATATTCATTCTTTGTTTCTAGATACAATCCTTCATATACTTCAAAAAGGGTTGTAAAGCATTGGAACAGACTACCCAGGGAAGTGATGGAGTCACCATCCCTGGAAGTGTTCAAAAAACATGTGGGTATGACACCGGAAGCCATGGCTGAACGGTGAACACAATGCTGGTGCTGGGTTAACAGCTGAACTTGATGATTTTAAAGCTCCTTTCCAAACCTCATCAATTACATTATTCAAATCAAAGCAATCTGAAGGTAGTAAGAATCAAACAAATTTTCCTACCATTTTAAGATCTCTGTTTTTCATGCCTCCACTGTGCTTGATTAGAATAAAATTAAGGGGTTTGATTATTTGGGGTTTTTTTAAAATTTGTGCTAATTCTAATTTCAAGTCATTATAATTTTTTTGCTTTCTCTCTGTGACTGATGGATAGCATTTTATTACTAATTATTACCTATTTAATGCTGCCTTCCAAACCTAAAGTTGACTGTCTCCTAGCCATAACTCAAGAGAAGTGTCAGACAGACCAAGATGTCTAAATGAAGAGTAACGTCTGTCATTACAATTAACCTGCCATCCCTGGATTATATACAGACCAGCTTTTGCATCTGAACTGAACACATCTACATTTGTTATTTCAGCATTAACTTCATTTTGCTTATGGATCCTCATATCTGGCACTGCATACCCCAAACAGAGGTAACTTTCAAAGTAAGCATGTAATGAAATTAAATAGTTTTAATGATTCTGTAATTGTATCTTCCCTTGAATAGTGCTTTTTCTTTTTTTTTTCACCATTTTTAAGCAGCAGAAGTCTCTTTAGGATAAAAATAGATATACTAAAAAAATCAAGGCATGCTCTTAACTAAAGTATAATAGTTGACTTGAAAGAGCATTGTGGATAAAACACCATATAACAAATATTATCACAATTTTTAGATGTTAAAAACATTTTCCAGATCTGTATTGTTTCACGTCAGTAAAGAGTGGAAAGCTTTCATAATTTTTTTATTACTCTCACAATCAAATAAAATATCTCTCATTTGCGTTTGTGTTGCCCGGTCAATGATTGTTCTTGAGAACATATGAGGGATCGCTGAGCCTGGTGCTGAGATTGTGGAAGATTATCTTTGTACTAAGTAACACATACATTGCTTCCTGAACAGGTATAGTTACTGTATTTTATATAAAGTCCCTGAAACAGGTGGTCTGGTGTATGTATATAAACACGATGGTGATCACAACATAACATCTAACACCTTAAAATACGGACTTTCAACCTGTCAACTAGTATGTGCCACAGAGCAGTTTTGGGTACATCTATCCCCTCACAACAGACTATGTAAACTGACAGTTTTGATTCCATATGTCTCCTCTTCAAAGATAAATAAAGGGAGGTAGTGTAAGATTTCAAAGTATGTAATCTGCAAAACTGACACAATTCTTGTCTATTTGTAGAAAAGTTACACCCATATCTGCTATTTGTATTGTCCTCTATTCAAACTTTGACTTTAAAGTAAGTAGGCTTCCAGTCTCTAAAAACAAATACTGAATGAAAAAAGGACATTATAGGTCATCTTCTGGGGCATTTCTCCTTAGGGGGATTCTCATCTCACATCATACTAAAATGCTCTGCCCCACCATATATTTTTTAAAGTCTTTTGCCAGAGAGCGAATGCCAATAGTACAGCAAGAGCAGGGAATCCTTCAGTGACCGAATCAAACTAACATCTGCATACCGAAAAGACGCTTAACTGTGAAAGAAAATTATGTATGTTTGTTAAGAAAAAGTGTGAATTTTTACCAATAGCACTTAATATATCTATAGATCTCTAAAATAATAAATTAGAGACAAGGGCCAAGTTTTCCTCAAACTATTGAAGAAATCATTGTATTCAAATTCTTCCTTAATATAATGGAAAAACCAATTTTCAAAATACCTTAGCTTATCATATGATATATTATTTTAGAATAAAATCAGTTCCAGTTTCACATGTAATATTTGAGTTACCTCTGTTAAAGGACAGTAGCAGCAGTGCTGGTTAACAGAACTACAACAGCAGGGAACTAATGCAAGATGAGGCGAGGACAACATATCTATTGTGAAAACATGCTTCTTTCAATATTCAAATTGCTGAACAACAGGTGCAAAAGTCAAACAAGTTAACAAATGAGAGCAGATACGTTAAACATTAAATGCGAATAAAAAGCAACCCCCCGACATGTGACATTGCTATCACAGTTCCAGAGAAAATATGTTGGGAAATTATGTCAGAAACAGGGTGCGTACATAAATATGTATACTTATGTGTACTAACAATAATAAAGCATCAGCCAAGTTCATATGCAAATAAAATAGAAGGCAAGTGTTTGTTCAAAGCATTTAATCTTTGGAAAGGTGTCAATTACCCTGTTAAGAACGGGAAAATCGTATCTGCTTAATACTGCTTAAGATATCATCACAGAACAAGTTTACCGGCTGTAATATTTTTGGTGTTTCAGAAAAAAAGGAACACAGTGGGAACACTACAATAAAGTACTAGCTGGTGTATAGAAATAATTTGAGCTATAAACAAGTATCCTCAGTTCTCATTTTTGTACTAAATAGAAATTAAATCCACAAACCCATTTAAGAAACTCTAGAAACAAACTTCTATACAAATTTCATCGCAGTTGGTTGCTTGAAATAGCAGGCACAGATTTGATTTATATAAAATTCCCTCCATTTTAGTTTCTTATATTGAACAACACCATAGTAAAGAAATTACTGTTTTGAAAAAAGATATTCCCTTTTCATACATGAGAGAAAATGCACAAATACAATTGTACTATTACTATCAGATTACTACTACTATCAGATTACTCAGTGGATTTGGTCAAACTCTATTCTATTTTTGTAAACTCATTCTAGTCAAAAAGTAATGCACACAAAATTAATAGAAAACTTATGTACTGTGTAAAAACATATTTTATATGTGCTGAAAAACGGTGACAAAATCTCTAGTGATTCAGTGTGACTGAATTCTGCATACTAGTACCAGACTTTTCTCATTGTAAGCAATTAGACACACAGAGGAAATGTTCAAAAATCTCTGCCTAGAAATAAAAAGCACATATTAATTGCTATTATTCTCGAAGTGTTCTTATTCTTGTATCCATAGGCATACAAAACTGATTTAAAGACTGAAATCTTTAGAAAAAGCAGTACATTGGAAAGAAGGTTGTACTATGACATGTACTCACTGTGTGAATGGATGACACTTTTAAGGATTTGTAAATTTACACAGGTGTAACCTAAATTTGCTTCTAGACCTTGACTGAAAATGGAGGAAGAGGAAAAAAATGGTGAAAAAGAGCTTCACATTACCCTAGTAATATGAGTTTTCAAGTTAGGTAGTTTTCAGAGCTTCCTACCAGTGACGAGTAACCTGAATTTAGTCTGTCATCTAACCTGGAGATCGAATTCTATCATTTACAACCAATGGGTACCACAACATTCACATAATAGAGGCAAGGAACATTATTGCTGCTGTTATTATCATTATTATTATTATTACTAGTGCAACTACTACCATTACTATTATTCCTGTTCTGAGAAAAGAGTGGGATTAAATAGTAAGAGTAATTTTGTTTACAAGACATTCCAATAGCCCTGAAAAAGCAATAAATCGCAGGCTTTCCGGAAAGACTTACTCTGCAAATAACCTTGAGAGTGAAACTCAATCTTTATTTCTCTTCTTTTTCTACACTGCCTATCTAGTAAAGGGGAAGTGGTGAGAATGGACATAAAATTGTCTTTTAGAAATTAAAAAATAACCCTTTAATTGGATAAATCTGAAGATGTTAAAAGGCATTGGTACTACTGCTGTCTTGCTTTTTTTTTAGAGCTGTAAATATGGATGTTCTTTGCGTTTGGGTTAACAGGGGTCTGTTCCTGGACTGTTCTGTTTTAAAGGAAAACACACTTCCATACTTCTCAGAAATTATTAATCCATTTGATGTATTGGCAGGAAATAAAATGAACAGCATTTAGATACAGATTATCACCTCTATAAATGGCTAATCTTATTTTGCCTTCCAACTTTGCTCATTCTGTTGTCAGGAGAGAGAGTCAAGATCCTCTCACAAATACTGAAAATATATTCTTGAAGTCTCAAACAGATAGCAAATGTTAAGAAAATTTAATTACCAGTAACCAGAATTCTCTGAGATGCAAAGTGAACCTGTGCATTTAGCTTTTGTGAATGCCAAGAGTTAAGAAATATTTTCAGCCTTGTAATGAATGTGACAATATATCAGCGTGTAAATTGCAACATGGCCACTTGTGCATGTACTACATATAACATAAACACTGGACTGGACTAAACAGGAAAAAGCTGGAAAGCAAAGGTACATGACATGCAGTTCTTTAGGAGCTCCCTTTCTGTTAAATTAATGATTCTTTAAAACTCTAAGGAACTGTCACTATGTCAATTCAAAACTTTAGTGACTTCAAGAAATGTCCTGACCAATTAAAATTACTTTGAGTCCTACCTGGGAATAACAATCTTCGTTAAAAGCTGTTAACCATAGCTAATTCAGCAAGGATACACTGCTGTGTAAGAGTACACAGAAACTGCAAGAAACCATGATAACTATCTCCAAGAAAGGGGTTATCTAGTTACATTTGCAGGTCAGCTGAAGTGTGTTGCAAAACTTCAAAGCAGTTTCATCCTTTCTAACTTGTAAGAGGTTTAAAAAAATCTGTTATTCTCCAAAAATCCACCAAGACAAATGGTCAAGAATTTGGGGACTTCATTTGAGATCAAATACCTGATATATGGCCAGCTTCATAGCATCACAATTCCTTCTGAAAAAATTATCAGTAATTTGAGAAGACACACTAATGAAAGTAGCAGTTTGTTACTTAATATTTACCTCTACCTTACACCAAATACACTGCTTACATTTATTCTGAAGAAACGTGAATGTGAAGAGGCTTCTTCTGGAATGGCCTTTCAAGTTTAAGAATAATCTAAATAACTTTTTTCAATCCCCTTGAAGAATGCTTTTTATTTGGATATAGTATGTATCAACAGAGACAAGAGGGGTGTACCCAAACTCCAAACTATTCTAACAGAAATGAACTCATTAAGAAGAGAATGGCCTTAATTCTCATGTTCAGTAAATTAGTGTGTGTCAGCAAAGTGAATTACACTCTGTTCTCAGAGTCCTGACTCCTGAAAATAAAGCTGCTCTGACCTTAAAGAAGGTGGGGACAGCCTTCCTAGGCCTGAATGAGTGCCCAGGCTTCAGAGGTATCCCTGAGGCATCTTGGCAGGCTCAGTCTCAGATCCTGAACAGGTGCCAGAGGGCAACAAGAATTTGAAGAAGAGGAACTGGAAAAGATTTAAATGTGAAAGGCCTGACACTAAAACATTCTGCAAAAAGTGAGATCACCTCACCAAGTCATGTTCCTTACCAGGCAGTGGGGGACAATCATGGCATGGCACTGACACTTCAGCTTCTAGAGGCTTCTCACCCATTTGTTGGCTCAGATCAATCCCTTTGTTTTTCACAGGGGGAGCTTCTAATTACAAGGCATGAGCTCAGGTGTGTTTCAGGTGCTGAGAGCAGAGATTCTGGCTATAAACTGAGAAACCATTCTATATCTTAACTGAGTATAGACTCCTACCATTACACAGTTCTAAGGGACTAAGAAAAAGGCAGAGAAAAAAAGCCTTAGCAGAATAAATTTGAAAGTCCACATGTGCCAGGTTTGTTACGAACAGTAGACCAAGCAATTCCTGACCTGTGAAGGTCACAAGCAGGTTAGCAAATTTATTATTCCATTTTTACCTCCGGGGACAGAGATACCAAACACATAAATAGAAAATCATCATGATAAGGACAAATATTTTGAAAAGTAAATAGGTTTAATTAAAGAAAACAAACAAACAAAAAACAACCACCAAACTTTTTTTTAACAAATATTTTAAATCAGGACAGAAAGACAAAATTAAAGATGTGGGTGGACATACCAACTTCTTTACCCATGCATGAGCACAGAACACCCTCGATAGATACTGCTGAAGCCAAAGCACATACCAGTAACAAACATTTCTGATATGTAGCATTTGAACATATACATTAAAAATAAGTATATACTGCAATTCATGCTGAACAAAACACTATGGCTGCTACTCTGTCAATTTGCTGCAGATCTCCTTGCAAAGGGTCAAATATAGGAATCTAGACTCAAATATGAGCATAAACTAACTTTATGTAGCATATGTCAGCAAAAGAGTTCAGGAACATTCAGAAACTCTCCGCAGCAGAAAACTTTCCCAGTTTAGTATTCACAAGTGTGTATATATTTAGCCAGTTATTTGGGTGTTCTTTTATCTCATCATCAAGATATGCTGCCATGGTGTGACCTTCTGGAGCACAGTCTACAATAAATATTTTCCTTCAAAGCTATTTCTCATCACACAATACTGATGGGGACTTCTTTTTGTCAAAGGTAGTCCTCTAAGTAGAATTTCACCAGACATATGTCATATAACCATTTCTTGGTGTGTATTACATATTGTCATATATGAAGAAGAATATTTTATCAGAACACGAATATTTGGTCAGCAACGAGAATGGTCTGTTTAAAGAGCAGCTCTCAAAACAGATGTAGTTTCTGTTATTGTCCTTTTGCCATCTGACACTAAAATCAGGTCCAATTTATTCAGATTATTTGTTCAATGCTAAAAATGTCATACTCAGCAAATATAAATGCTATCTGTTCAGAAGAACTTATATTTTAAAGGCAAATTCACAGAATATGATCACACACCTCTTTCCCTTACCGCTTTCTATTTCTCTACCACTAAATTTTCCTTGATGGTTTCTGACTTGTTAAATGAGTTCGTTTACTCACTACAGTAGAATTAACCATGTTAAAAGCAAAAGAGACCTTGCAGTCTTGTATTGGGACTGAATTTCTGACTATCAGAATATTTCATTCCTCAGTTACTCAATGAATTAATATGCAAGGTTTATCTAAGAAGCACACACTGAACTGCAGTTGCCACATGTTACTGCAGTTGCTCTAGATTATCTTCCCCCACCTCTAAAGCAAAGAGTGATAAAATTCTCAGTGTTCTTTCCCTGTGGATATAATGTTTCTATCAAACAGATGGGTGGATTTCTTCAATCTTTCTAACAAGAATTAATGGGAATTAAAAAAGGATTTATTTACTAGTGGCAGATGGCTGAAGGATTTTGCTTAGGTACAACTCATGTAAATTACAAAAAAAGCAAATTCAACCTCTTGCTATGGACAAGAGGTTACTTCTGCTTTAAATTAGGAGCATTCTGTTCACTGTTAAAAGGAAGTAAACACTTTCCTTTTTACAGCTGAACATTGCTTAATCCAAAAGTTGTGCTTGAAAACACTAGGCCAAGAGAATATGAAATTTGCTTTCTATTTTACAGGGTCACAGAATGGGTAAGGTTGGAAGGGACCACAGTGGGTCCCATCTGGTCCAGCCTCCCTGCTCAAGCAGGGTCATCCTGGAGCACACAGTAAAGGATTGGGTCCAGATGGTTCTTGAGTATCTTCAGTGAGGGAGGCTCCACAACCTTTCTGGACAATCTGTTCCAGTACTCAGTCACCTGCACAGTAAAAAAGTTCTTCTCCATATTCAGGTGGAACTTCCTGGGCATCAGTTTCTGCCCATGGCCTCTTGTCCTATTGCTCAGCACCACTGAGCAGAGCCTGGCTCCATCCTCTGACACCCTCCTTTTGGATACTGACAGACATTGATGAGGCCCCCTCTCAGTTGTCTCTTTGTGAGGCTGAACAGGCCCAGCTCCCTCAACCTTTCCTCACAAGAGAGATGCTCCAGGCCCTTCATGATCTTTGTCACCCTTCACTGGACCCGCTCCATGTCTCTCTTGTCCTGAGGAGCCCAGAACTGGACACAGCACTCCAGATGTGGCCTCACCAGAGCTGAGCAGAGGGGCAGGATCACCTCCCCTGACCTTCTGGAATGCTCTTCCTAATGCACCCCGGGACACCATTGGCCTCTTGGCCACAAGGGCTGGCTGGCTCATGGACAGCTTGGTGTCCACCAGGACCCCCACATCCTTCTCCACAGAGCTGCTTTTCCATGCCCGTGTAAAATCGAACAGTTCTGGGTCTAAAAACACTAGGATTGAAATTTTAGAACACAGTTTGATTTTTATGTATTCATAGTAATTTATTATTATTCAGAAAATTGATCTCTTCTTTGATAAAAATTATATTTGGAAAGAAAATATTATCTCTGCAAAGATAAAGAATATTTATAAACACAAAATCAATTTAAGTAGATTCTATAAAATATTTTAATAACAACTACATTTTTTTCTCATTCATAAAGGTCTTGATAATCTAATATAATATTAAGTTCCAAGCTCTGAAGTCTCAGAAATTATACATAAAAAAGACAATCATTTATTTATAGGCCCCCATTAAATGTTTATGTTTCTTGAGCTAAAAAAAAGGAACTCTTCTATTTTATGTTGTTATAATTACAGAAACTAATCAGAGAGCTAATCTTTGTGTCTGGCAAAAAAATAATTAAAAATATCTTCTGTCAAGACATAATAGTATTTAACCTATACGTGCATTTTCAACTAGTTTATATTTTAATATTTTTCTTATGATCCATTTAATTTTTAAAGGCACACTGAACATTGGCTTAAGATGATGGTTTGGGGCACTGGTTTACTGCTCGCTTTTTTTTTCTCCAGAACAATAACCTAGATATTTGTGTAATCTATTTGAAATCTGTTCTCTTACTAAAAAAGCTGCTATGCGAACAGTTAAAATTAAAATTACTAGGGTATTACTAGCTCTATCTAGATGTAATATTAGTTGCAATTCCAAAATGTTAATGGATTTTCATGTTATAGGCTTTAGGTGAAGCTAGTCTTAGCCTTGAGAGAAATTGCAAAACCAACCTTAAGTGACCTCTAAGAATTGTCACCTAATCATACAATATAATTTCTGGTAAATTTCCAAAACTAGGAACACTGTTCCCAAATGTTATCTGCTCCTGAAAGTATTAATGTGGATATTATTAACATACATATATTATCAAACCTACCCAAGCCTACTCAGAAATTTTAAAAAGAGTTTACGCATTGCATGATTTGCTGGTAGATGAGTACGTTCTGAAGAACAGCGTGCAGTTTAGAAAGTAGTCAACCCTGACTACAAGCCCAATGTGTACTCAGAAACAGCTTTCTTTAGTAATGCAACCCAAGTACTTGAAGAGCTTGAATGGTTATACATACAGGTAGATTGAAGGACATGACCCATCAGGCATTTATTAAAAACAGGTTTCCTGCAGTTCAGTCACTGTTGATATTGCTGCTCTGTTGAAAACAGTAGCAATTTTGCTTTACATATTTAGTCTAGAAATCCAACAGGAATGCAATAACCTCATAAAAAGGCAATTAAATTGAGAAAAAAAATACAATCCTACTTTTCACTTATTACATTAAAATATTGTAACACATACATACACACAGAGAAATTATAGCGTTGGCACAAAACACAAACTTCTACAAACTTAGCCAACCAAACAAAGCACCAGTTTACAGAAGTACTTTCAGTTCTTAATGGCTCCATGGGTAAAACACGATTAGTGAAGTCAATAATTTGTCACATATGCTTACTGCTGGTAGATTACAAAGCTGTCTTCCATGTCCTGTTCTTAGCCCACAGTGAGAGTTATGTTCTTAGAAAATTTATGTAGAATTGGTTTGTGAAAAATGCAGCTAGAAAATTAAGAATTAAATTCCACTAACATGATGCAAAGATACGTGTTCCCAAGTCTATTTGAATTTCCACATATTTAATGTCCAAATAATTTAACTCAAAAATTTAGACCTTCCTGCTATCTTTTAAGTATGGCTAAAAACAAGTCTATACCTTTTATTTTGTATTTACTATGGGCTTCAATGATTTAAAAATAAAGAAAGTGGGAAGTGAAGCAGTTGAAATATTTAATGCTTAATTTGACTTAATGACCTTTAAATGAGTTTTTAAAGAAGTGTGTGTGGGATGGTAGCCTGAATTCTGCTCCATACTAAAAATATATTTTCATAGAATGTTCATACTGAATGCAACGAACTTATCCTTTGAAAGGTGTGTTGGCATTCTAATGATTTTTCACTGTAACAATAAAACTAGATCACTTTTCTCACTTGAATATTTCCATTTTAAAAAGTCAAGTCCTTCTATAGCATATAGCTTCCATCCATAAGGTAAAGTTATTCTGAAAGTACCAAATGTAAGATGCAATATCACTCTATTTTATTTTTTCAATGTATACCAGAAGATATAAGTACAAGCCAACTCTATCTAATTTACACACAAACTTTGATTTCTTTTTTTTTAAATCAATAAATCCTCAAATCACACTTTTTTTTCAACAGAGCAAGCCTGCATATTAACTATCTGGAACAGATTAGTTTATGAGCAAGTCATTGACCATGAAGTTTGAAAAGAGAAGAATAGGATAATGATACAAAGGAACAAAAATACCAAAATATTAAAATACTTATATTTTTAATATAAACCAGTTACATGAGTTTTTTGAAATCATTCTTTCAACCTGTTTGATGCTAGCAAAACCAAGTACCAATTAGCTAAAGTTGTTTATGACTCCCAATTACAGTTAACTGAATTAATAAATTTAAAAAAAAATTTCAACACAAAGAACTGTTTTCATTGAATCTCTGCTAGTAAGAACTACAGGGTGTAGCTTTTTCAAGAAAAAAATACGACAGTATTTACGGGAAAAAGTAATTTATCTTGCACTGAGTCCTCAGTAAAAATACTCAAGAAATATTTCTACATGCACAGCAATATCCTTTGAACTTTCCTTAGTATTTCCAAACCTCCTAAAAATATATTTTCATTTTTTTCCCATTCTCTTCTCATCTTTCTTATACTTTGTATTCTTCCTTTTATTCTAAGTAACATATTCCTCCTCCTCTCAATCTTTATATTAGAATTAAATGGTGTCGACAGTGTGTCTCAAAGAACACTTTGCATTGCATATGCAATTTCCTCATAAATCAATTCTTTGGCTTGAAATTCAGGATGAGAGTAGATGGATTAGTTCAAAAATTCACATGGATGGAAAAGTTAATGTAGATTCTAGTATTTCAGCTGCTTGAAGGAGATACACGCACATGTCATTATGAAGAAGGGACAATGCTGCCTTGGTCTGCTTTGTCTGCCTCTCCCACATTGGTAACCAAAGTCTTTTGTCCTTGTACTGACACCAGCTTTGCTAAAAGATTCCTGACTGCTTGCCGTGCTTTTTTACGATTGCCACTTCCCTTCCAAATAACTAAGTGTCGGTTTAGGGGGTGTTTGGAAGGTCAGTATTCCATGGTGCTCCACAAAAAGTAGGTAAGTGGCTTTGTACTCCAGAAATGCTGCAAATACTACGTACATAGACTTCTTAAAGTTTTCACCCATGTTAACTAAGAAAAGCACACTCAAGAAAAATTGTCATCGTCATGAAGACTAAGAATATTCAGCACACCCATTATCTGAACATCATCCTCAAATTCCTTGACTGGATAGTATAATTACTAAAATGACAGTTTCAGTTATTTTCCTGGTATCTCAGACAATAATAAGGTTAAGTGCTCTAAAGATTTTTTTTCCACCTTATTTGTTACTGGATACCTATAGAACTTCTGCACTGTACTCAAAAGCAAGAAACACCAAACAAGTTAACACAGAATCAAAACCTCCTAAAACTCTTCCTTCCCAGGCTTATTTCTAAGAAGACAAGCTCTCTCCTTTTTAAGCTTTTCCCAGCACTGGTATTATTTTATTTCAAGTGTCACAGCAATCTTTGCAGCTCAGGAAAATGGGCTCTGAATAATTCACCATTTTAAACTTTTTTTGATTTAATTTTGTAGTCCAAAAGATTAGAGGTACCAATGTCAATTCAAATAAAATTCTCATGACTAAAAAAATTGATGGGTTTAAACTATCTAGATTACTAGCTACACAAAAACAAGAACAGCAGAAGATCTATGTTAATTCATTGAGATCAATGTGCCCAGCCTACAATTTTGTCTTGAGACAAACTATCTCTCTGTCAATCCCTGTTACCTCCTTCTTCCTCTTGTCCAATCTACACTGCAATGGGTCTTTCAGAGGCTATATGGAAGTAGTTTCACACCTGCTTCACAGCAAAATTCCTCAAGTATAATTCCAGAGTTAAAATGCTGGAACTAGGCAGAACAAGTGCAGAAGACTTAGTTACTGGAACTCCATGTATGGAGTCATATATGTCGGACAGAGACACCAAAATGTAGTTTGATTTTTGACAATCACATGCTCTGAAGAAGTTGATGCTTTAATAATTTTTCTATTGATTTTATAAAGCTAAATGGAACAATTACAAAAAGGAGAGAAACTTTGGTTCAACAACAAAATCTTGACCCAATAATCACAATTTCTGCCTCTTTCCCCCAAAAAAATCCTTTTAAGATTACAAAACCTACTGTAATGGGCAACTTGTAATAATATGCTACTCTTGGGATAATGGGAAAAAAGACTAACAGTTAGGATAAAAATATATTTTTGGAAGAATATGATGTAATAATTCACCAAGCATTTAGAATTTGCCAAACAAGGCATCCTCAGAGACAACTAAGTCATAACAGAGCATGCAAAAGGCTGCCAGAAGAATGTTGTAAGGCAGCTGAGCAGAATTTAGTGTCAGAAAACACAAACAGTGAGCTGGCTCAGGAAAATGTCACAAGCCAGAATGACACAAAAACAGGAAAAAACCTTTTATTGACTTAGAGGAAAGGACAACACTCAAGTAGAATACGAGCAAGCCACCAACCACTTATTAAGCTGCTATTCCACAGCTTGTAAACTAAACTTAAGAAGGAAAATCAGTACAGTTCTGAAAGCATCAACAGTACTGGGAAGTACACTGCATAGGAGTATTTGTGCAAGAGCCTCAAACAACACAAAGATAAAATGATTGCTACCGGAGAAAAAGTAAAGGTGCATATGAATGTCACTGGGGCATAGCAGTAAGAAATTGTTAACTCACGGTCTTTTTCTTTTTGCTAACTTGATTTTAGGACTGATCACATAGTGTTTATTATCAAAAAAATGTGAGGACAATCCTGGCTCCCAGAGACTGTTTCCACCTATATATCCAATTGGCTCGAGTATACCAATTCAGTACTTCGTAACTTGCTGAAATGGATAAGAAATCAATCCCATCTGTACTTAACATTGTAAAACTACAAAATGGTACCAGTGAAACACAGATTGTCACCTGTTGATATTTTATTTAAAAAACAAACAAACAAAAACAAAAAAAACCCAAACAAAAACAAAAAAAAGCAAAAAAAACCAAGCCCCAAATAGGTATGTTTCCATTGCTAGAGACTAATGTTAATGTCACGGTGGACCTGTAGAGAGATTAAAAGCAACAGATATGGAAACAGGAAAAAAAACTCCTAGGTATGATTTTGAGCTTAGGAACTACCATTTCTTTCTGAAAGTCATATCAATTCTTTGAGAGAGAGATGCATGTTGCAAACATATAGGAAGCAGCTTTCCAGAGATATTAAAACATTTTTCTCTGAAACCAAATAAAATATTTTTTGGTTTGTTTTATTTCTTTAGGTCCAGATGCACTGTGCCATGGTGAATGCTCAGCAAAATTTATGAATGAATTGTACCCTGCCGATAGCAGTGCTGGTAACTCAGCAAGATCTTTGCATATCACTTTGGCATATGAAAAGACCAACTCAATTTGTCCAATATTCTCAATATCAATTCAATTTTTATGAATTACTTCATATTCTTTATTGTGCTACTTTAAAAGCCTATGATGAGTGTCTTCAAAGGCTTTGGCAAGAAACAGAACAACTGAAACTCTCTGCACGATCAGCAACAGGAAAAAGGACACAAAATTAATAACTTTCTTCTACTTATAATATGGAAAATTTAAAGCTTTTAAAATGAACTAACAGTTGGAAAAATATCTCTTAGGAAGAAAAAACCCCACATGCTTAGCACATGCAAATTACTCAGGTATCTGCATGGCTTTTTAATTATACTATGGGGCCTCTCTGTACAACAGCGCCGACATTATTTGTGTCCTCTTTTGCAATTTTCTCCTACAACAGAAGTGAACTGTATAGTTTTGGGGCACAGACTGTGCTCAGGAGTCTTAAAGTGCCTGGTAGTTTCATTGCTCCCAAGGAGCGCAGCTCTTACGGGAGGGCAGAGCCATAGACTGAAGAGTCTCTCAGTTTAGACTAATACAATGAATGGCTTTGATGGTTAAAGCCTAGACCTTGGATTTCAATTCATATTCAAGCTGTGAGCTGGTATTGCAAGCACAGTCCAACAGAGGAGGGGCAATAGTGCTGACTATTGTCATCAACCAGGCTGCTCAATTCTAAACATACTGAAATATTACTCTGAGTTGAGACCTTTATTTCCATCTACAATTATCAATAATTGAGCTTTAACCATTAATCATCAACTTTTCAGCCTTATGTTACAAGGTATCTCATCTTTCAGGTAGTCTTTTTTTATTTTCCTTTTTAACTTTAAGACGACATGGCTACATGGTTCAATAGTGTCACTAAGGATTCCAGAAGTGCCCTGAACTCAAGAAACTCAAGGATGGGAAACGTTTGATGAATAGAGACCTTAGAGATATAGGTAGTTCTACTAAATGCTTTTTGGTTTTTTTTAAATCTCTCCCAGAGCTTTGACTTTTGTTTTGTTGTTCAGCTTTAAGTCCCTGCTTGTCCTCCGGAAGCCAAGTCCTTTTAACCACTGAGACTGCAGTTTTAAGGGACTTATGGATTCAACCATATTCAATAAATAGATAATATCCAGGTAATACGAGAAAAAAAAGTGGCATTACCCAGACATTTTGAACATTCAAGTTGAATATTTGTTAGGCAACTTAGTATGAATATTTGTTAGGATGTAGCAAACAGCAACTCACAAAACTACAAATAATAGAAGAAGCAAGACCTAGAAAGTCAGAGCAGTACTTTTTGACTGTTATTCCAAATGCACATTAGGTTCATACAGGAAGGCAACACAATCCCAAAGAATAACATATTAGAAATTCAAATGAGAAATATCTTATGAAGAACGCAATGTGAACTTACTTAATTTCCTTTTTTTTTTCCTGCTTTGAGAAGTTACAAATTTGAAAACAGATTAAAAAAACAGGCAATATAGGTACAAGTTCCCAGCAAAAGATGTCTCTAACACATCAAAGCAGCGAACTACTGTAGTAGCAGGGGGACATAACAGCAGGACTGTTACAACAACAAACACCTTGTTATTATATAGTCAACATCTGTGCTTCCTAAATGGCAAAGTAAATGAACATAATGGTTAGTGCCCTGTATTCACATTTTGCCACCTGCCTATGCATGGCAATACACTGAGCAATCAAATCAGATAGCACCAAAAAAAGAAAAAAGAAAAAAGAATCGCTCATCGGTCTCTCCACTTCCCTTGAACATCCATATGAAATGTGTTTATATGCAGCAAAACAACATACCAAAGTTCTACGGATAATCCAAACAATCAACCCTATTAGCTCTAAAAAGATCAGGGCATAATCAGTAATGTGACTTCATAATTTGGCAAGATGAAATAAAAATATTGGAGTAGGTCCTACTTGCTTGCCTATATTCAGTAATAGTATAAATGTAATTATGTCATAATGCTAGAAATCTCAGTTAAGCAATTACTAAAAGCTTACACATATGGAACTTTTTAAGAATAGATGTAGTGAAAAATCCTTCAACTATTATCATCTAAGCCTCAAAACCCTCAAATAACATTCTAGGGCCACACTTGTTGATTTCTATACATATCAGTACTTTAAAGCCTGCTAGTATTATTTGAGAAAAAAAAATGAAGAAAAGGAGAGGATTAAAAATTATTTCTAGTTATCATAAATAACTAAGGCTTCTATATGAAGGACTTCATACCTGCTGAGGTATTATTAATAAGGTATTATTAATATCTGCTGAAGGCAGAGAAACATCTTCCTAGGGGAATGGCAGTCCATAAGATTTAAGACTAGGAATTCAGTTACGGACAAATCAAGCAAATGCACAATCATTTTTCCAGGAGATCTGCTTCTTACTAAGATAGAAATCTATGGGGAGTTGAGGTTGCATAAATATTATTCTTTAAAGAACATTTTCATTTTATTCCATGACATATCAGCACTTCTAAAATAGCTGTCTGCATTTTATGTGAACCAATGTGATTCAAACTCATGTTGCATCAGTGATCCTAGAGAATGGTGGAGTTGCAGTGATTCAGTGTTACTGCTGAATCCCTAGAGTGAACCATTGACCCACACTGCTCCTTAATGGGACAAACAAGCCAAACAAGCCCGTTATTAAAATTACTTGAAGTCATTAAAATGCAATGGAAAAGCACTGTTTTGTATACATTAACATTCCTTAGTGCTTAATCTCTAATTGGTAAAATTTAACCTTAAAAAAATATATTCAGACTGTAATCATGACTTTTTTAAACTCATGGATGAATTAGTTTTATTTGGGTTTTTAAAATTAATTTTAGTTTTTACCCAGTTTTAAAATTTTCAAAGCATTATGGATAATCTCTAAATCATAAAATTACAGCAGTCATACAGATGGAGCAGCCATTTTACTTTCCTGACCTTAAGAAATGTAATATGAGAGCACTTTATTACATCAGGCAGAAGGATCCAAGAGTGTTCTTCCCAGAGAAATTCAAACGTGATTGCTCCTTTTAATTGGTGTCAGGAGTTCCAAAAGTCTAAGACAATCAGAATCCAAAGGAGATTAGGTATGTGTTCTATATTAGTTCCATAAATGCTGACACCACACCCAAGGAAGTGAAATGGTTGTATATCAACTGTCTGTTTCCCTCTACAAACAATTCTGAATAAAGTTTTACTGGAATGAACTTACTATCAAAAACACAGTAGCTATGCACCATAGAAATTTTAGGGTCCCTCATATTTTGCAAACCCAAGTATTTACAGCAGTGAGATAAGAATCATTTTATGCACATTAGAAAACACTTAACAAGCATTCCAGTCCTAACTGTGGGCAGGACTTGCTGGCCATGTAAGAATTCCATAGACATGCACGCATTACTACCTTCTCATTGCTTAGAGTAAATAGTTTTCAATCAAATAAAGATTGGCAAAATAGTGGAAACAGTACAGCCAGAGGCAATTAGCCCAGCTGGAAATACATAGTGAGGAGGCTTTGATGCAAAGTGACATGCAAGGTGAGTATTTGTTTCCAAACAGAGTACAGTGCAAACAAGAAAACATCAGAAATAATTGGCTCATTTTTTACAACTGAGTTCAAACACTTCATGTAAAATATGCACATAACATTTGTGTTTATTTCTGTCCACCTAGTTACACATGTATGTATTTCCATGTTATTAAAAATATGTTTTTATAAATTAATTTTAAATTCCTCTCCTCAGAATAACTTCCTTTTAAATATTAGAAAGAGATAAGAACAAAGGGAAATCCATAGGGAAGTTTCAAAACCATTTTTTTTACCCATGCTCTGACTGAATTTATAAAGAAAATGCACCCATGACTGAGAAAATTAAGAATTCCTGTATTTTGACTTTTGCAGAAAATGAATGAAGGTGGGAAGAGGTCTTTGTTTTCCATCCACATCGATGTTTTACCTAATTCTAGTGTACAACTTACTGGCAAATCTTTTCTGTAAAGCAAAGCACATGCTGGTTCAAAAAAAAAATGAAAACAAACTTTATTTCAATTAATTTTAACATGTATCATTCTTTGCCTCAGATGGTTTAGGCACAAGCTGCTTGCTCTTAATTACTCAAGATTCTGTCCTTTATGCCCTGAGCCATTTTGAATGATTGGCAGGTTTTCCTATTCAATTTTCCTTTTTCTCTCAGCATTTCCAAAAAGTAGCTAAAATCTAAACCTTCAAAATATTTCACTGAAACCGTAAGCAAAACAAGAGCCTGTATAACACATATATTATAATAGGTTACATAAGATAACATCATTTGTATGTAGAAGTTTAAGCCTATAGCTTTTTGTGTGCATTTAATTATTAAGATTTTATTAAATATCTATCTATATGTATTTATTTTATATATATGTGTGTGTGTGTAAAGGTTGGGATTTTTGATATTTAAAAAATCACTAAAAATCTTATGATTTATCTTAAAGATCTATAACTGTGTGTAAATACATAAGACATTTGAAAGCAAAATTATTAAGCAGCGTTGTTGAATTTTCACAAGGAAATACTACTGATTAGAAACTGCCTTTAGTGCTCACAGTAATAGAGGGGGAAATATTCAAATCTGAAGATAGGTTTGAAGTAAAAATGTGATGGGCATACAGACTGCAGCTACATGTTGAATGTATTATTTTCTTTATTTACACAAAGTATTTAAGCTCACACCTCTAAGAGGTATTCCCATAATATTTGCAACACTTTTTAATATCAAATGTAATGAGAAACTGCAAGTGTCTCCAAGACAAACAACCACTTTATCTTTGATCTTCATATTCTCTCTCATTTTAAGACAGCATATGCAGGCATGTAACATTTCCTGTCAGCTTTTGAAGGAATACACAACAGCTGTTGATATAAAATTATACATGCTTTTTAAATTTTATTTTATGCACATATATGTTTTGGAGTGCTCTCTAATCAATTTTTTCAGAAGTACCATCAGGATTGGCATTGAAACAAACCAAAATATAAATGGATTCTTACATCCCAGAAACAAATGTGGCCTTAGAACTCACAATACATTAAATTTCTTCTCTCTTTAATCTGGCATAGTGGTTTACTAAACACAGTTGGAATATAAAAGCCTTTCTGCAGTCAATATCCCGGTGCATTAGCAGGTGTGCTGTGAGAACATTGTTTTGAAATTCATCACTCTGATCATTAACTTATCATGCAGTGGAAGGATATTTCAAACTGACTGTAGTGCCAACACTTAGTGTAAAGAGCTTAGGAAAAATTACTCAAGCAAGAACCAACAACAGATTTTGTTTACAATGAGGGACTGAGGAAAAATCATTAACACACTACAGTGTTTTAAAAGACAGATGGCAGAACAGTAGACCTAAATTTAGCCATGAAACCATAATCCTATAGTACATGGAGAAGAAAAGCACGCTTTGAAAACTTGAATACAGTTAATAGAGTTTCTTTTGCTGGCTGTATTTACACTATCAAAAGCACAGAGTTGGCCACTGACTTGGAGATGAGTGATAATTTTCTGAGACAACCCTGCTTCCGTATTTATCTTTTTTAACTGAAATTTTTCTTTATGGAATTTGTACTAAGCCATCCCAAAACTGCCAGACTGCATTTCAGGATGTGCACTAAACAAAGGAAATTACATGACATGCACCTTTTTGTGCCCATATCCTCGTCAAAAGAGGCATGAAGTGGAATGACATACTTCATTAGCATTTCTCTTTCATAGCAAGTATATCTGCTGCTGTACATATTTATATCTTGCTAGAGAAAGCACTATTCAAGACAAGTGACAAGTACTGGAGCAGAACACGGTCATGTTTCCTTAGGTCTGGACAGAGTTCAATTTATAGTCTTGAACAGGCCTCCAAAAAGAGCTACTTCCTGCACAGCTACGACTTCCACATCATTCTTTTTAAATTACTTTTTTGCTTGAGGGAGACCTAGTAGTCATGCTTTCCATCTGAAATCATCAGGTAGCCTCTTGTAGATTAAGGATATGCAATATGGTGAAGCAAAACTCAAGTTTCCCATTCATAATCATATTCCCAAATGTGACATTTAAACCTTAAAGCAAACCACGCCAAAAGTTAATTATTTGGGCAGAAGGGTGCAATCCTTCCTGTCTAGATAAAAGAATGTTCTTTGACTCCAAATCCTCAACTAGGAATACCCTTGATGAATCTTGAATAACTCTATTCATAGCTATGTAATTGTATGGTCCCATCCACCAACGTAGCGTCTCAATGACTTGTAAAAAAAAAAAAAATCCCTTTGATCTTTAACTTAGTATCTTTCAGTTTTATCCTAAGCCAAATTGAACAAAGGCACAGAATAAAGCTCTATGTTACCTGCATATTCTAACAAGTAACTCTTGCCATTCCAGCTTCTGATTATATACACTGGTTGCATACATTGTAAAATTGTAATGCAAAACAATTGATATATATAATACTGTTTCTATTGACCAATGAATTGTAAACATTTCCATGACCAATAGGTTGTGGAAGGGATTTAAACTGGATGGCTTTTATGGATTCAGATGGACAAAGATGCAGTCTTTACACATTAGATTAATACTAACAACTGTTACTAATAAATTCTGACATGGATAATAGATCTTTTAAAGGAGATTAAGCAATTCATCTGGAATAGACAATGAGCTCTAATACTGGTTTAGCTTCGGTGGAGACAGAAAGAGTTCTGTGACTCATTAGAGAACCTTGATAGAGATGTTTTCAGCTACTCAACAAATAATGAGATCTCACAAGCACTGGACTGCAAATGAGATTTGATGGCTACTCTCGTGGCCTCTGGTTCTGCTCCTCACACACACACATGCACACACGCACACAGATTTTGCCAACCCGAAAATCTCACCCATCTGCAGTGCTGAGGCGGAAAAGAAACTACCTTCTGGGCCAAGCAGGGCTAGAGATGCTGCAGTGCTGTACTGCAGTGTCATCTCACACACTCATCACCTCATGTCTGACACCACCAGTGACCAACCCCACACATGACCTGCTCAAAAGCTTCAGTGCACAATGCCAAGAAGCAGCAAAAAGGCTGCCATCGTGTGAAGCAGCTGCCCATTTACTGCTTAACTGTGCCCAGTATTCAAAGCAGCCTTAGTAATAGGCTCAATCGCAGCAATGCCACAGTTCCTTCCCACAACCCACAACGTCAGGCATGGCATCTAACAATGGGAGACAGCGTACACCTCGAGTCTAAAAGCCCAGTTTGATTCAGCTAGCAAGGAAAGAAAAGCCTTTGGTACAGTTTCATAAATTTTTGTCACTGTTTACTTAAGGGACAAAAAAGTCTTCATGCAGTATTAAAATCACATGCTCAGGGTTTATTTTGCACAGCACTTCCTAGCAAAGTAAACTGCATAAATCTAATTTAACAGCATTTCTTATGGCTCACAGTGCCTTCTTTAAACAAGCTTTCCTCCAGAGTTTACAAAAGCCATGTATTAAAGCCAGAAAAATAAATTATGGGTCTTTGTGACCTGCTCATCTGGCAACGACAATAAGTGGCATTAAGGCAGAGTTCTGTACATTTCTAGGGAACATATAATTTTCCACTGAAAAGGATTCTCCTACCATCTTTTACCAAAAGACACAAGAACAGGCAATTATCATAAGATATAGAAGAGAGTTTTGTGTGGTTGATTTGGGCTTTTTTTTAATACCAATTCAAAGAAGCAATGTTCTTTATCAAAAAATTTAGAAACTGCCCTCAATATGGAAGCAAAGGCTGTAAGAGTGGGTGATAGCCTGGATAAACCATACATATAATGAGATGAAGATGATGATGACCTATATGACCCTATTCATAAAAGAAATACCAGCTTTGAAACTGGATAAAAGGAAATCCGACAAGTTTCCAACTTGTGTTTGTGGTTAATACCACAATCAAAGCTTATGATTATAATCAACTTGCGATTTTTTTTGCAAGGTTTTACCCTTACATTTTCTCTAAAACAGCCAGTATTGATGCTTTCAAAACGGTAAAAATGAAAATCACATGGCAATAGTTATTGTAATATCAAATAACAAAGCAATAACTGACCTGCACTCTTAGTGGACAAGATCTAGGAATAACACTTTGATCTTCAGCTTGATGCAGCAGCAGATAGATCAAGTATCAAAAATTATTCTTGTTGTAAAAATAGGTTATAAGTTGTCAGCAGAAGATAATTCACAATAATAAAAGAATTAGAGAAAGCAGTGTACTAAGCCTCTGCCTACAGTGTTACAGTCCCTAAGAGATGAAAGAACAGAGTTTATTTTTTCTTCCCCTTGAGTGTTTCACTTGCTAAGAAAAGCTAGCAAATTCAATGCAAGTCTCTTTGTGGTTTTGTTTTTTTTTTTCCAGAAAACACAGTTAGATGTGGTAACAGGGGTAAATGAGTACTCCTAAGTTTAATGATCTTCCTCACTGGGACACATTTTTTAAAAGCTCCATCCTCTTGAGACCTTTATATACCACTCTTACTCAATGGATTTTATAATACTTCACAGAGGAAACAAGATATAATTTTCCTTCAATTTACAGTAAGGAAAACCAAATGAAAACCCCGATACAGATATCAAGAGAGATTGTCAAGGCTGGAATCCCCTAAGAATTTTCAAATAAGGTTCTGATGCTGATGACCAACTCCCATAACCCGAAGGGCTTGCAAGAACTCAACTTGCTTTTTCTCAGTATCCATGGAGACCAATGGGAGAGACCCTACCTTTCTCAGTACTTCCTGGGACTAGGGCTTCCCAGAATCTATTAATTTCCACTTTCATCCCAGCTCTATTCACAAACATGGTAAACAAAGACAGAAACAAAGGCCAGGTTTCAGAAGAGGGAGAATGGTGATCTACGCACTAGCAAGCCTGAAAAGATAGGCTAATTAATGTTCAGACACTGATTTGGCCACCATGATCCATGACAGAACAAAGGAGACTTTCGGCAGGTTCCACTTTATATTCACAAACCTGAGTGGACAGGATTTTTTAAGGGAACAATTTTTGAACAAAAATCTTTAAGAGCAGATCACTGATCACAGGTCAAAATCAGACCACAAGCAGTGCAAACCATCAAGGTAAAGTCTAGAAAAGTCTTGACTGAGAACTTATATTTCTATTTGATACTCCAATTGAACTTAAATCTAATCATCAGTATTTACTGAAAGTGAAGCTTTTATGTCGCTAACACATCTATCTTTTAATACTATATGAAGCTGAATGCCAAAAATATAAATGCAGCATTATGGGGAGAAAAGTAAAAGAAAAGAGGTTAGGTTTCCATAAACCTTTCTTTTGTGCCTCATTGCTCTAACACAAATGGACTCCATTTCCACTTAAAAGAATCCCTTTGATTTACAGAGTATTAATAGCTGCATTTCATTTCTGAAATACAATGTGATTAGTAATTATGTTCAGAGACAGATAATGTACTCACATCACTCACGCTTTCACAAGGTCTGGCAATCATTACTGCACTATCGAAAAACAAGTTTGGAATGCGCTACAGGTTCAACAAAGAGAGTCACTCACAGACGGTCAAGATCTTTCAGAAAGTTTTCAAAGTCCTGGCTTAGTATTGGCTTATTCTGTCTCTACCAGGTTTCAGAAAAAACCCTTGGAGGAAACTTTATGAATTTCCAGGAAGACATTTCTGATCATATTGGATCCTCACATACTCTCCTGTTCCTCTACTGCTGAGAAATCAAATAGCATTTTTCATATACAGCTTTATGTAGTTAGACTCTAGTTTGTCCTCTATCATTTCCCCAGCACCTCCTACAGAAGCTATTTGCATAGTTTTCTTAAAATTGTGAGTTTATTGAGGTTTTTTTTAAAGTAATATGATGAACAAACTATGTCAGAGATGTACAAGAAAGAACTTGAAAATAATAAAGGTGCAATTTCATGAGCTACTTACATCAACCCAAGTCTGAAGTGCTGCAAAAGTGATATTTCTCTGTTCCTTGTGCCCAGTCAATGTGTTTCCTTCTACTATGTGCCAGCATTAGATTTCTGATATCTTAGACACAAATTCAAAAAAATTTATCTTTAAATGTTTCAATTTTGAACTCTCATATTAAATTTTATTTTCATTTATAAAATTTCTATCAATGTTGACCTGACTTGGCTAGAATTTCCCACAGGTTCCTGCAACTATACTTGATTATTACTGATGAGTATGCAAACTTTTATCACAAAAACAATCTCTTACCTATCTCAGAAATTAGCATAAGAGAGCTTTCCAGGTTTAAGATCCCAGTCTGCAGGCTATTAGAACAGGATATTAGTACCAGGACAACAGCTTCTTGGGACTAGACCCTTTAGCTTTTCTTGGTTTGGTCTGCTTCAAGTGAGGACTTAGCCATTTCATTTGCTCGGAAACAACAACAACAAAAAACCCAAACCAAAACATACACAGAATAAAACCTCAATAAACCCTTCTTTAGCTTTTTATCCTTTAATCTGCCAGTTTCTCATTCTCCATTCTCCCAAAGTCTTAAACTGATTTTCCAGGAGAAGATACTTTCTTTTGTGTATACTTAGCATAAAGTTAGCTGTCAAATCTGAATGTTCCTGTTCTTGAGCTTCTGCTATGCAAGCAGTGTGATGCTTGTTAAGGGCTTGGTTCCACGGCTCCACAGTTTGAGCACTCGTGATATGGGAACCAAACACAATCAACCGGGCATCACAAGTTATCCATACACTGATTTCTCACAATAAGCACACATAAACTGCTAACATTTATCACAACGTCAAAATTGCAATGGAGAATTAGATACTTTGGGGCACTGCTCCCGTAAAAGAAGAATCTGTACAGCTCCACTGACTTTAGTGGACCTACAGCATTTATATTTTTAAAGAACTTGATCCACTGTAATTTGAAACTCAAACACAGACACAATAAAATTTAATGTAGCTTGGAAAGGATCTATTCTAGAAACAGCTTGTAAGCATCAGATAATTACTCTCTTCAGATAGTTACAAGGGTGGATTAATTTTACATCTTGCTCATTTCCATTTAGTATGATGCAGATGAATCAATGCTACAAGAGGAAAAAATGCAGGAATGTTTATCAAAATGTGTAAACATGTTTACAGTCTTTTGCTGTATGTTCATTGCATCTCATTTTTACTTAATTACAGATAATCTTGAGTAGTAATGAAGAAAGCTTCTGAAAGAATCCCTTCCTACTGAACTACAAAATTACCAAAAAAAAAAGGCAAAAAGCCTAATTCTTCTGTAGGGACTAACCCTCTAAAGGTCGATGCTGATCTCATGAGGGTATCTATCCCTTTTTTTTCCCCCTCAGTTATATAAATAGGTTTATATTTAAAAGATCTTTTAGAGCTGCATGACTTTGAGTGGTCAAAAAACCTAAGAAATTTGTCAGACATACTGCACTGAGAGAAGAGACACAAGGGAAAATTTCCTTTAGTTTCTAGAACCCCGAATTATAGTTTTATTCCATGAAAACTGCAGTATGAATTATCTGTCCTGCTGGTTAGAAAGATTCCATGGTAGAAAAAATCTGGATTCTCCTGTTTCCGCAACTAGTCATGTCAGGTATATTCAGAATACATAAAAGGAGATAGCTAGCTCCTTCTACAGGACTGAAGCAACTCTTTCTAGTTCTAAGCTCTTCTCCCTTGTAAAGGGTTCCTTACTCAGTCCTAAGAGAAACTATAAAGTAAATCGAGAGCTTTAGACAGGAATTGTTTTCTCCTTTATCAAATCTATTAAATAAGTGCAGTACTTTGAAAATGGAAATTGCTATACAATAGCTAAATACTATTGCCGTTACTTAATTGCCAAGAGACAGCTGCTACTAAGGTCATTCTCTGTAGAATTATTAGTTTACCATTCTCCATGATATGTCCTGCTTTACACTATTCTAACCATGCCAAAATTTAAGCATTTTGACTGCCATATTGTTTGTCATCTTTGTGCTTTTAAAAACTTAACAACGACCATTTTATACTTTGTATGTAAACATATACAAAATCCACTTTTTTTAAAGGTTTTTTACAGCTTTCCTATTATTTCTGGATCATTTTTGTTACCATAAATAAAAATAATGTCTCCAGCACACTCGCTTGAAACCTGACTGGGAATGGAGGATTTCATTTGCAACTAGAAAGATACCTTTTCCTGTCAATAATTCCTCCAGCATTTCTCAGTGTAAAAATGAAAGAAATTAATATATTCAATATAGATTTTATTGACTCTAGTAGCTAAATAACAAGATTTCCACTTCAACAAGCATGCCTCACAACCAGTGAGACTGTAGACCACAAAGGGATTACTCCCTCCCCATTCCCAGTTGCTTTTTCTGAAGAACAAAGGACATTATGGGAAGAGACCTATAATTGATCTTTGCATTGCAGCATTGTTATTTCAGTATTTTTCTCGTCCAGACATAACAAAGGAAGAAGTGTCCTACTGGTGAGACAAAAGGGTAAGGACCTATAATGGAAATAAGAGAACAATGGCAGCTTTGGTCAGCAGAGAGTTATAAGAGGAATAGACTGGAGTTGGTACACCCAGGTACTCCTACATGAGTAGGGACTGACTGTATGACAGAGGATGGGTCAAAAAGACATAAAATTTGAAGAGTCACTGGAATCTATAATCAGATATTGAGCTGCTCTTTTTCCTTTGACATTTAGGAAAAAACTATTAAACTTATGGACAAATACATCCTTTATTCCTCCTAAATGAGGGTTTATATTGCACTGTTACTTCTGCTCTGAGCATGCAGGAGAAATGTCCTTCATGCACCTGAGAAATCCAGCCCAGCTACGGAGGAGCAACATGGTAGCACACATTAACTTGTTCTAGTTCATTCCTTAAAATGTAATAAATTTTTTAAATATCACAGACATAAAAAAACTATTAATGATGTCATCAAGTTTAACTGTAAGCTAATGTTATTTAGTTTGAATTTGACTTCAGCAGACACAACCAATCAAATATTGTATTAAAGGAACAAGTGCGAATACACACCATTAAGTCTACAATACAGACAGTGCTCAGGGAAAAAAATGCTCAGGCTCAAACAAATAGCACCTCTGCCTCAGTATAATATATTAAAGAGTTTCACATGTTCATATAAAAATCAAAACATTGTACTCGGAAGGTATTTTATAGGGTATGTTCCCTTCCTGAGCTGGCTTTTCCATTCAGTATTGCCTTCTTTCCACCTATCCTCACAAAAGGTCGAAGAATTAGAGGTGAAGGGGCATATGGAAGGCGAGAGGAGATCTCATTATTCTCACTGGAAATTGTCCATGTAGATATTTCTAGACTAGACTACCCACTTATCTGTAACTGAATATCTTATACCTTGGAAAGTCTTATGTGTGTATTTTCAGTGATGAAAAGTGAAGTTATATTCTGAATGAATTACCACTTGGGGCCTTGAAAACTATATTCTGCATATTATGAGAAGGGACATACCACACTGGTTAGAGAGGAAGAGTCTTCGTGGTTTCTTTTCCTAGAACTGGTGAAAGGATATGCTTGTTAACTTTACAGAATTAGACCTAAAAAAATACGTTCAGTGCTTTGTACCAAACCCAGCCTAGTAGTCTACATTAATAACATGAGAAAGTAGTATTAGAAAGCAATATCAAATGCTAATTTTAAAACAGAGGGGGGAAAAGCTGTGTCAATCTACAGGGAAGAAAACAGTCATTCAGTTTTGAAATATGATTTCTGATTGAATTTCCTTGTTATTCAGAGGAGCACAGAGAAAAGGTAAACAAAGCCATCTAATGAATGAAAACTTTCCCTATTTCAGTGAATGATTTAGCACAGTTACAAAGTTAATTCCCACTTATTAGAATTTGTAAGGGAAGAAAATGTAATAACCCACACTCAACAGACATTTAAGACATGGTGTGTATTGAACGGTGAAAGGCCACATCTAGGATGATGCACAGAACTTCCCTAGGCTTTGTACTCAGCATCCTCAGTAATAATCTAAAAGATTCAATAAGTAATAAGCTGAAGAAATACATAAATCTCACCAGAGATAAAGCAGTATCAATGAGACAATGATTTTCAAAACACAACCTGAAGATAATGAAATTGCATTACACTGGGAAAAGTAACTTGGAAAAGTTTTTGAAGAAAAAGGAGAAATTTTCAGAGAAACACAAAATCAGGGAAGTTAAGAGAGAAAACTATATATTTTACTGATGTGAACTGGTTGCAAGAAAGCCTTTGCTGCATTAGGCCGTGTATATCAAAAGATACATACAACAGTGTTTCAGCACTTGGTACCCTGCACTTCCACAGTTGCTTCTGGAACAGCATATTCAGTTCTGGGCATATCACCAGAAAATTATCGTCAAATTAGAAAAGATGTGAAGAACAGTATAGAATTTTAATGCCTGAGGGAATTTTATGTTAAAAGATTTAGGTGAACTAAACATGAACTACTCTCCTCAGCAAGGACCAAAAATACAAATAAAACAGTAAGGTTAAATAATATTGTTGAAAAGGATTTAACTGCCATATGAAACAAACAAAAAAACCCCCAACATTAAAGCTAAGAAAAAAGAAACGCTTAACTAAATGGGAAAATATCCTAAGACTAGAGTAAAAGTACTTGGTGCAATCATCTCCATGGGACACTGAGAAAAGCTTCTCTGGAAAATTTAAAACTAGGATAGTCCAGGACTGTACACACTTAAAGAAGCCAAGAAGCACCCAGGCCAGGGACAAGATTAGGATACAGCAGGAGTTAGCAATGTATTAATGCCTGAGAAAAGGAAACCTGTGCAAAAAGCAAAGAGAGTTCGTGATTATCAGAAACTCCTGAACAAAATTATCAAGTGAAGCATTGAGAAATGGTATCTCAGGACTTCTGTCGTTTAGTAGTTTGTGTCTGAACCACCTATTTCTACAAAATATGTTTTTCCGTGGCAGGTGTAAATTTGAGGGTATTCTGACTGGAAATTCTACTATAAGTAAGAGCAAGTATTTATTATAAGTGTAAACAAGAACAGGACTAGAAAAAATAATCCAAATCAAAACCAAACTCTAGCTTTCTTACAAACTAAGTCTATTTTTTTCCGAAAGTAACTAGCTTACCCAGACTCAAATGTACATATACAAAAGACGTACTTCATATACAAAGGAGAGCTGACTTAAACAAGAACTTGCCATTAAAAAAGAAATCTCTGATGCAGAAAAAAATAAGAAAAAAAGTCATTCTAATACACTCACATTTCAAGGGCCTCTCAGGCATGAAAGATGAGAATTTTAAAAAGGTTAATTTCAGCTCTCAGGTATGCCTGACTAAAGGCAGACTGCAATAAGAAATTGCTTTAATTATGGCAAGCCAGCTAACTGTATCCCTAAAGCTTTTAGCTCTAATAGTAATAGTTAAGGAATTTTGAGAGACTCTATGATAACCACCACATTCATATCAAAGCACATTTGGGACCACATTTTGCCCTTAGTTACACCATTTCAAATCAGTATTAAATTCTCCAAATTAATGTAGATTCTGTTTACAAAAGCCTTTAAACTCAAAGCATCCAGAAATGGAGTGCGGCTTTAATAACTAAAACAGTAGGGAATATTTCTTACAATCGAGACATTCATAGATGTGGTGGAAAAAAAATTAAAAACTTGAAACTTTCCTTAGACAAATTATTCCTACTCAGATGCCATATCTCCAGGAAGATTCTTCAGCTATGAGAACTGAGAGTATTATGAAAAATCTACCTTTCTCTTCAGTTGAACTTCTGTAGCTTAAAACAGTACCTGGAATAAGGATTAGGACTTGATCCTCCTGCATTAGTGCTCCAACTAGCAACCTAGAGACTCTTTCTGACCCACTGACAGGCACAACGGCTTTGTAAGAGTCTTTCAACAAGAACAGGTCAACCCTCAAACTTAACAAATTTTGTAAACTACAATTCTTGAGGTAGTCTACACTCCAAATGAAGCAGAAGGTGCACCTGATTCTTGTTTCCCACCACATGATGAATGCAAGACAGGACACTGACACCTCCATTTCAATGAACTTTACAGCTGCTTCAACAGAGTTCTGAATATGTCTAGCAAAAGCAGCCCCTACAGGTGAAATACACAGAAAAAAAAAAAAATCCTGACTCTATGCCAGACAGATTCCAAGCAATTTAACTCAGGATATTTGTGACAGACACATACTTTGGCAGCAACAAGCTCTCGGATCCTCATCTAAAGAAATGTGCATACTTACTTTTTGCATTAAAATCTTAAATTAGGATTCTAGAGAGACAGTGAAATAAAACAAACAAAGAACTCAGTCCTTACCCTCTAAGGGATTGGAGTGGATTTGGCTGGGATTGGAGGAAATGTGTGGTTACAGTGAGGGTTACTATGCAATTCTCTGTTTCTTGCTGGTCTACCTACATTACATACCTGGAGTATTTTTTGATTGTCGTGCCTTATCAACACCCTGTCTTCTACCAATACTTGCTTCATCTTTCCAACACATTTCTTCTGCTACCACCATATATTTTAATTTTATATAACTTCCTGTTGTTGTTTAAATGTAATTTTCCACAATTATTTATGGAAATCTACCTATCTAAACACCAAAATAAACACCAGAACCAAATTCCTATATGACAACATTTCTCTATTAGGAAAGAGAATTAGGACATTTACTTTGAAAATGACATACATATATTGCCCAAGTCCCATAGAGTTTGATAAGCTGAAGCTAATCACAATACTGTATTAATAATAATAAAAAAAAATAAAGGAGAACAGCAACAGTAAGGCAAGTAAAATAGATTTCAATTAGCTATATTCTGAGAGGACCATTTCCCAGTGTGTCTCAGAAAAAAATTTTAAGGCAAGATTTGGCACAGAAAAAGTATTTCAGTAGCTTGAAAATCCCAGACTTACACATAGTGATGCGGGGTATAGCTATGCCATGAATTACCTGTCTCACTCAAAGAATGGAATTGAAAATAAATTTTCTAGGCAGTAGATTTAAAACCCAAAAGGAAGACCTTTCCATATATGGCACAATTCAATTTAAAATGCTTCTTACAGAATATTTCAAAAAACAAAAGCATAAATTGGATTAGCTTCAGAACAGGCCAGCTGGGAGCTCCAAGTCCTGAAATTCTTCGTTACCAGAATCCAGGAAGACATATGTGTGAGAGTGACTATATCCATCTTCTATTTCTTGCTTCTTTTTCTCATAAGTATTCAGTATTATCAAACTATGCAAATGTGTAATCTGACTTAATTGATCTTACCATATTATATGAAGTGCCAAGAATAATATGCATACAGTAAGTTGGTGAGGTATGTGCTATAGCACCCACACATTGAGCAAAGGGCTAAGCCATGGCACAATATTTTAAAAAATAAAGATGTATTTGAAAGTGCGTGCTTTCCCAGAATCAGCAACTATAGGTTTGTGTTCCTCAGCACTGAAGGTTCACTGCTACTTTAGATTACGTCCAGATTCGAAAAAAATTGAAGGTGATACTAAGCCAAATGAAAAAGAAAAAAGTTACCCAGGCATGAAAGTTAACCGAAAAAGTGCAAACTACAGATAAAAATTTCTAAACAAAGTATATTCTTCATTGATGAATAACGTAAAACTAAATGGACAAAGCAATATGCAAGGGGAATGAAAAAGAAATTATCATAACGGAAAAATAAGTTAAGACAGCCAAGGAGACTAACCATGTAAGTGCACAGAGGAGTAAAATCAATCTCTCCCCTCCCCCAGCATGCAGTTTTACTTTGAAAAATAGTACTAATACTTAATGCTCAAAAAAAAAGAGAAGAGGAGCTATAAAATCACAATTGAGTAAATTGCTTGGAATGTCACGAAACATAGTTATGAATGCATGTGTGGGAGAGAAATTAAAATGTGATTAAAAAACTTAAGTTTTCAGTTGCTACCCTTAAACTTCTGTGTAAAATTATAATAAGTAAATGAATACATTTCACAGCTGGATAGCTACATATATATATTAAGAAAGTATCAGAAGCATAGATAGCTTTGAGACGGATGGCTTTATTAAAGCAAGACAAAATATTAAATACATAAGCCAAAGTAAGCCTTGATTATTCCTGTATTTGCTAGCTATTAGCTATGCAAGATTTGGAACTTGAAACTGTGGAAGCAAAGTAGAATTCTACCATTTGTTATTTTTAGTCTGAGGACAGGTGTGCATAAAATAACTCTAAATAAGATGAAATAGATTAGTTTATAGCTAATTATATTCCCAAGGGGTTTTTCTGTTGTTTCAACTTTTAAAATAAAAGTAAATATTAAGTTAAGTGTCAATAAGCATTTTATTGATCATAAAACAGGAGCAAAACAAGGTTCCATCATTCCAGTTCTAAAGAAGTTCTTTGTTCCAAAGAATACACTATTTCACTACCTTCAACATGTACCTCCGTGTTTCTAGAACTAAAAAATACCTTGTAATGAAGTAAATATACAGACAGTCTTCCTGCTAGTCAATGTTTTTTGATGAAAACCCTAGTCAAAATGAACGGGAAAAAATCCAAACCATACACAAGTTAATGGTAGGGCAACTTCATTGTACTTATAACAAGGCTATTATACTAAAATATTGCTTTACTTGCAAGGATTTTCTGAGCCAGTATCAATTAAAAAGTTAATAAATAATATTTTTCTACATCCTCACACAAACTCTTGCCACCAAAGCCACAGTCTCTGCCCAGAAATCACACAGTAATTTCAAACTGTTTCCTTCCAACAGTGGATTTAAGCTATAAAGATGAAATTTCATCTCCTGCAAACTGATGATGTAAGGTAAGGACATGGAATACATTAAGTACTTATGAAGTGATGCCAATTGACATTGAAACAAGTGATGTGATACATGGTATTACTTTTGCCTCCTTATGGCTTCTTTCCTCCCCTCTGTGATGAAATTTACTGGCCATAACAAAGCCAACGAGGAAACGCTCAGTGAAGTGCTGAGTCAGCTTTCTGTGACTCCTGCTGCGAGGCAGGAGACAGAGCGAACAGCCTGTTAAATCCCACTGCAGTCATGAGTCCATTAGGGGAGACTCAGATACATTCTGGGGAACCCAAAAATTTCTCAGTGATATTTACACGTCTGACAACAGAAAACTTATCATCTGCTGTCTAAAACTGCAAAAATTACATTAAGGACACTTTAAATAAGGAATTTACATGCTGAACTGTGTTTATCCTAAGGAAATGAATATGTGTGCATTGACCAAGAAAAAGGAACATGAACTTGTCTTACAATCAGTTTCTACTTCTTCATTCAAAGCAATTAATTTAAAAAAATCCAACAACTAATTCCCTACAATCCTAACATTCACAGATATTATGACATATTTGTAATTTTGAAATTTTAAGGTATAGAATATTTGAAATATAATTAGAGAAAAGTATGAAATAATTAGAATCTTTAAACCTAGAACGTGGAGCAGACAAACCAACACCATGGTATTTTACATAGCCTTCATTGTCAAAGGAACGTCAATTGGATCACTCTCCAGTCATATACACATTTCCTTGTACAGATATTTTAATAGGATTATATCCATGCAAGGAAAAAACAAAACAAAACAAACCTAGACCTGAGAAATTTTTCACTTAGGAAGTGGATCTATCAGAATTATTAATGCTGTATCTATTTTAGCCATCACATTGAAAAAAATACTTGCAAGTTTATGGTAAGTATTTATAGAAATGATAGAGAAGGACTTTTTATATAGCCAGGCAGTGACAAGAAAATGGGCAATGGTTTTAAATTGTGATGACATGCTTAGATTAGATGTTAGGAAGAAATTCTTCACTATGAGTGCGGTGAAGCACTGAACAGGTTGTGCAAAGAGGTTGCAGATGCGTTTGGACATCTGTCTGGATGTACAGACAGACAGAGGTTGGAAAGAAGCACTGCAGGAGGAACCTAGTGGTCCCGGTCAACAGTAAGTTGAATCTGAGTGAGCAGTGCCCTGGCAGCCAGGAGGGCCAACCATGTCCTGGGGGGGCATCAGGCACAGCATCGGCAGCCAGGCAAGGGAGGGGATTGTCCCCTCTGCTCTGCATTCATCCGGAATCCTGTGCGCAGTTTTAGGCACCACAATATAAAAAATTCATTAGACTATTAGAGACTGTGCAAAGAAGGGCAAGGAAGATGGTGAAGGGCCTTGATGGGAAGCCGTATGAGGTTGATCTGTTCAGCCTGGAGACGAGGAGACTGAGAGGACACCTCATTGCAGCCTACCAACTTCCTTGTGAAGGCAAGAGGAGGGGCAGGTACTGATCTCTTCTCTGCGGTGACCAGTGACAGGAAATGAAGGAATGGCCTGAAGTTGTGTCAGAGGAGGTTTAGGTTGGTTGGATATTAGGAAAAAGCTTTTCACCCGAAGGGTGGTTGGGTACTGGAACAGGCTCCTCAGGGCCTGGTCACAGTGCCAAGACTGATGTTCTTCAAGAAATGTCTGGACAACATTCTCAGGCATGCGGTGTGATTCCTGGAGCTGTCCTGTGCAGGGCCAGCAGCTGGACTTTGATGAACGTTGTGGGTTCCTTCCAACTCAGAACATTCTGTGATTCTGTGTTTAGGGCCAGGTTGGATGGGGCCCTGAGCAACCCGGTCTTGTGAATGGCATCCTTCCCATGGCAATGAGGTTGGAACTAGTTCATCTTAAGGTCTCTTTCAATCCAAAATATTCTATAATTCTATATTGCTGTGAGTACTGGCACGGGTACCTACTCCTTTGTTCTCTATTTGAATTAAATTCCAGCAGGAACTTAATAACAAAATAGGTATCTGTGCAAACTTTCCATCTCTGGACTTCAGCACATTCTGTTCAGAGCAAATCTTTGGCGATTATCTTGTCCCAAATTTAACTTCCACCAAGCACGCAACGGTGCAAGTTAACCAATAGGTTCAGACAAAACTGAGTGAATTTTTGAAAAGGACTAAAAAATGAAGTAGGTACACAAAATTCAAAGCTTTCTTTCTAAAGCATAAAAATGACAGATAACACTCGTAACAATGTGTCTGAAACGGTAAGCTAGGCTGTATTGTTAAGCAGAAACACAGAATTAAATCTTCCTGCAATGCTATTCCTACTGCTATCTGCAAACAAATTTTATAATCATTCTTCAAGAAATCATCACAAAACCCATGCATATTCATTTTTCAAGCTTCTTTAGTATCATTAAGTCTGCTGTGATGAAAAAATATATTCCATATGGAAACATTGTCAAGGTAATATTCTTCAGGTCATAAACCACTAAGCAAGCAAAATCCAAGCATCTGATCATCAGTTCAAGTCAAACAGTACCTTCAAATTTATAAAACAAAACTTCAGCCAACTTATCACTAATACTTGCAGCTCATAAACAATTTAAAAATTATGAGAATCATTAACTCGAACTACAAAAAGTAACAGTTTCACCTTGCATAATGTACCACAAAACATTAAATGGATGTGGGCAAAATATACTTTGCATATCTTGCACTTATTAGTCATATATTTGTCATAAATTGGTCTAGTTCCCGAAAACAAGTCTAACAACAATTTTCCATGCATAAAATTATAATTCTTACACAAAAGGTCAGCCTAGTATTTTTTATGTTTGAACATTAGTAGCTTCCATATAAAAATTATTCCACAAGTATGACCACACATACTTCTCCCTTGTCCAATTACAGTGAAAAGCATAAAAAAATTGCATTCCATTTTCAAAGTCTGTTTTGCCATCCAGGATCAAACTAGCACTGCACAAAAGCAGATTATACTTTCAGAAATTCTTGATGTTAAATGTGGTAGGAACACAAGAGAGTTTTATCTAATTAATTTATTGAAAGAATCACTCACACATAAATTACAAATTCCAGCTAAAGGATTATGGTAGTGTAGAGAGAGTGAATGGCTATTCAATTAAAGATTTCATGCAGTTTTCTTGCAATTGCTTTTCCTCTTGGATTCACTGATCTGCCAAGGGACATCTTGGATACCGCCATCATTACTGCTCTCAACTATTTAGTCAAAATAGCATTGTTCCTCCATTTTGAAAGATTACATGAAGGATTCAGAGCTCAGAAATGGATCTTTCAAACATCTTTTTAAAATATAGAACAACTCTGTATATCAATCACAAGCTATAGTGTAAGACAGCATTTTTCTTGAGATTCCAAAATCCCTTTCCCTGCTCAAGGTGTGGATGCTATGTTCGTAGAATGAACTGTACGGCAGGTTGCAATCAGCAAACCTGAAATTATTTGCTTTATGACATCTTACTTTCCTATTTTTCTGGGTTTAAACCTTATGCTTTTTTTCTTCCTTCATATTGATTTACAGAGATATATTATTTTACAACTACTTGCATTAGAATTGCCTAAGTCACAGGTTCATCCATTCCTCCTATTGAACTCTGATTATATTTCTTAAGGGATTTTTATTCTCATCCATCACTGACACCCATTCTCAGACTTAATTTTCAGTCTCTTTTCCCCCTGCTGGACATTGTTCTCAGTATGGCTAGAGAGGTATTAATCCTTTCTTCTTAGAACATGTGAGTACTCTACTGTGCTGAGCACCTGTCTCATCAAAAAAATGTTCATAATTCAGGCTTTTTTTTTTTTTACTGAGTACTAATTTATCACTGTAAAACCCTTAGTCTAGTTCACCATTAGAATTCCATATTGTGCACAGCAAAACTGTTTTGTCACGCACACTTGTTCAGACCATTTCAGATACTTAATTTGGCTTATTACGGTGCATTTAAATATGGCATTTATAAGCCCACTCTGGAAAAGTACACATAGGTAAAAAACAGACACTTGATGGCCTCATGTTCACTTTATAGAGGTGGTTGGTAGGTGCTACCTGGTTAAGCAACGACAGGAAGACTGTCCTCAGCAGTGGAGTTTGTAGCGTATAAAGCGTGCAGGGGGACAGGACAAAAGCAGACCTGCTAAGTGACACAGTGCCATTACACCTGTCTGCCATCAGAAGTGACGAAGGCCATGCTGGATGGAGCTCTGAGTAACCCTGTCTAGTGGGTGGCAACCCTACCCCTGGCAGGAGGGTTGGAACTAGACAACCTTTAAGGTCCCTTCCAACCCAAACCATTCTGTGCTTCAATGAAAAAGGGAGAAAGGTATTACACACATGCACACTCCCCCAACAACTTTGTGTTTTGTTGGCCATGCTACATGCCTCTTCAACTGACTGCTACTAATATAACTACACCAGGTAAGTACAATTTCTATTATTTTCTGTATTAGCAAATAAAGTAGAACAGAAACATAATAGTGATGTTACTTCAGGCAGAATTTTACTTCTGAACCATTGAACACAGTTCATACTCCCAGCAGAAGAAACAGAGTTGAAAGAAATATTGTGCCCTCATAAAAATTACATGGGTTATTATGCACTAGCAAATCCAAATGATTTTGTTTCCATGACACAGCAGCAGTTTTCTACAGAGCTTCTCTCTTGCCTGTACACCCTTGGTATACAATGTCCAGCTCAATCCTACAGATTCACCAATTGATGACATGAGGTAAAGTTAACTCAGTCATTTAAACAGGTCGGTGGTTTTAGTTGTTTAACACTATGTTGAGTTACTCAAGTACCTACTGAAGTCAGCTGAAAGACTGACATCTCATATTAGGCCTTAAATCAGAAATGCCGCACCATCCTGTCCTTGCCATAAAGTAGCACTATATGTGTATCTATAGTCTATATTCTCTGTATCTATAGAGAAAGTTTGTGTTACTTTAGACACAGATATTTTATTATTTTTATGTACCAGACAACTTATCAGGAATGTAACTTTTTTCCTTTTTTAACATCAACTCAATTAAAATTGAAACATTTTTGGATCTGCAATCACAAGCAAACTATTGTGCATTCCCAAAGTATAGTGAGTCAGAAAAAGGCCTACAGATATGTATACAGATTTATGAATTAGCCCATAAAAACTATGTGTGGAAGACTGTTCAAATACGTTGTTTTTAAATTGTGAATTAAGAAAATAATTGTATATTTATTAAACTGTCTGAATTGCTATGACTGTCATAATGGTATGAGATGTATTTGAGAGTTTATACTGGATGTCAGTGGACGAAATTGAAAATAGTTCAGTTGATAAGATTCTACCTTTAAGAAAATGGTGCTATTAAGAAAATGGTGCTATTGCCTGCAAATGCAGTTAAAATGCTATTAAATGCCTGTGCTTTGAAATGTATCCCAAAGCTATTTGAAGTCTCTTCCTGCATCTCATTAGCAGTCAAGAAAATTCAGATCACCAAAACATTTAAAAATGCTGCCCAGAGCAGACAAATTTTTATTATCAGCAGAGAGGATTATCAAGCAATCAAGGAACCTTTTTCCATAGGCAAGTCTGAACTGGTCATTTAGTGTTCATACTGATGAAAATACTCCCTGCAGAGATTCAAAACAGAGATGAAAACTCAATCTCAGTAGCACAACGAAATCCCATCAAGGTTCCTTTAAATAAATCCTTCCCTTGGAAAGTTATTTTTGTAACAAACAGGTGTTTACTAAGAGGAAGGTATGACACAGGAACTTCTCCACACTGAGATGGCAACAAAAAGTGGAAAGTAAAAGCAGATGCAGAAAGAATGAGACAATTTTCATTATCCGCTTAAGAACCTCAAGAACTTCTAAGACTATTCATCCATCTCCTCTCAGTCATGTATAAACTACAACGTTCTTATCCTCTTTAACTACTTGAAACATTTTTTCCTACTCCACCCAAGCTTTTTACCATTTAATTTTCTTTTTCCAAACCTAAAACTCACTGGTTTGGGGTCTGGGATTTTTTTTTTTCTTGATTGTTTTAAATATTGTGGAAGTTCCCTATAAGAATTTGTGATTTCCTCATGGTGTTTATATCTTATCTACCTAGCCAGTCCAAAGGACTGTGATAGCATAGATTCATTGATCACTGGCTAATTACTACCAATTTCTTCTGGTTACATAGCTGTCACTCTGCACTTTAAAAAAAATTGTAAATCATCTTTCTCTAAAGACACAATTTCAAAGCCAATGTGTCTTTGTAAACATATTAATATGTATTAATGCATAAACATAAATTTAATATTATTTACTGGTTTGCATATACACACCTAGATACAACCTTTGTGGGTTGAATTACCTCAAAAACAAAGAATTTTCTTCAGTAGTTTCATACACTGACTCAAAGAAGCTGGCTAGATAACCCAGGCTTCAGCAACTACTGCACTGTAAGAAGTGATACAGAATAAAACGTTAGACTTTACACAACAAAATGAGTCCACTGTGTCCTGATTTCGGCTGGGATTTAGGTAATTTTCTGAACACCTTCCTGTGGCGTTCAGCTGCCTGCAGGTAAAACCACAAGGATTGAAATCTCAGAGCATTACAATTCCTTCTACAGACATTGAGATCTGATGGAGACGAGAAAGAAAAGTTAAAGTTTAAAAAAACACTGACCAAGGACACTTCAAGAAAGACCAAGCAGATCCCAAATACTTAATAGCAGAACACTGCAAGGTGTGACAGCAATTTGTCTCAACTGCCACACCTGTCATGTAAGAGAGGAAAAAACCTCAGTGATGCACTTTTCAAAATGCAAAACAAAGCAGAACAACAAAATTGCCAGACTCAGTGAATATCTCTTCTGTATTTTATTACCTAAGATACAAAGGAAGATGGAGGTTTCACATAACAGGTCTGCATCCTCTTCAGGAGAGAAAATAAATCCCTTCATGTTATTCATGCAGAAAAATTCTCCAAGTTAGGACTGTCTCACAGGGACCAAACTCCACAAAATATACCTACCCAAAAAAAACTCCAGTAGACTGAGACATATAAAGTCAACAGGAAATGGAATTCCTCAGGAAAACTCTGTCCCTGTGCTCTGTCACAAACTAGTATTAGCCCTACCTGAGCCTACACACTCTTCTGAACATCACTATCCCTCCATTACCAATAAACACATGAATTTGAAGGGAAGAACACGATTCACTTCTCTGGCAATTGTAATAGAGTCTATATGTCAGAGGCGCGAGCCATTATTCTCAGAGCCACATTTTAGGAGTATTTAAAGTGTGCACACAGTAAAAATTTAATGTCAGGAACGTGCTGATTTGAACTTCAGAACATAGTGATTTGTTGAAATAGGCAGACCAAATTGTGTATAGCCTCCTCTCAGCATTCAGAAATACTTTTAGAGTATTCAGAATGAGTTGTGCTTTCAATAATCTATAAAAGTCAGTTGGTCGAGATACATTTCATCAAGTTAAGAGAACCTTCCTACTTTGCTGAAATTAGGAAAGCAATAAGCGAGAAATGCAGAAAAAATAATGAGATAATTGTACAGGCTTGTACTTGCACACAGATAATTTTCTACTTTTCCAACACCTCAGATCAGAAGAGATCTTTGTAGCATGTCTGAGTACCACTGAACTCCTAATACTGAGAGACTGGAGACAATAAGGCCAGCCAATTCACAGGCTGGAGTAGCCAACATTTGTATGCCAAGGAAAATGTTGAAATTACTGTAGGATCAATTTTTTACAATTTATTTCAACAGGAATTCCAGCCAGACAGCTTCTTTTCTTTGCTGAGTGTTCTTTTCTTGTGGGCTTTGTTTTATTGATTGGTTTTGTTTTTTTTTTTTTAAGGACTGACTCTACTCTTATTTCCATTTTAGTATCTCATTTTCTCAGTCTTTCAGCAATTTCAGGTTTTTACTTCTGACAAAAAGAGAAGTAAAAATTGTTGCAAATAACTTGGAATGTAAAAAGTTATTATTAGTTTTTAAAAATTCACACACACTACAACACCAGAAGTGACCAATCAACCTAGCAGAGTACAGCAAAGCTAAAAGTACAGAAGTTTAACTTAGAAGAGAAAATCCAAGTAATTCCTCCTACCCTTTTTTCACCAAAACTTGTTTTTCAAAGTTCATCAAAAGAACTCCATCTTGATTGGTCAAAATTGTGATTGTACTATATCATCTGCATAATAAATTTTTTGGTTTAGTGAAAGAGATGGATCTCTCAACTCTACATACTTAGATTTTACAGAGACCTTTTTTTTTGTGAACAAGCTTTTCTCTTTTTTTTTTTAATGACTTCCTCATAAATGAAGATCGTAAATAAATTTAAACTGATGCCATTTCTGGGAAGTTACTAGGCCTTATTCTACATGTTACAGGTATTGATCATCCTGGCTTTGTACTCTCGCATCTACTCAGATCTACACAACAAAAAGCTTTGTCCATCTGTTTTCTGCCATTCTTACAATTAAAAAAAATGTTGTCATTTAAAATATATTTTTTTAAGTAACAATGGAAGAATTATCTAAACATTCCTGTTAGTTTTTACTTCCACAAGTCATTTCTGTAACATTTGCATTCAACTTCTCGGAAAGCGAACCTCCTCTTTTCCACCAGTCCAATAAGCAAATAAAAAGAGTTACCATATTAAAATGAAGTTCTCACCTTCATTTGCAATCTTATGTACACTCACTCTCTTTTCCAAGAGACAGAGAATTAAGATCCTTTATTTATTGATTTATCCTGTGTCTTTTAGAAATAATAATACCTTATTCAATCTTCTGCACTGAAAACTCAAGTCCTTAAATTATACATAACAAAAGAGTATTTAAATACTGCAAATACTAAAGCTTCATCAGGTGAACTCGGCATGAAAGTTTTGTGTTATCAGGTTATCATGTGTCACCATTCATTTCTCATTTCAAAAATGCCTTCAAGTTCAAGCAAGGTCCAGAATGTTTTGTAAAAAATGTGTATTCAACTCAGGAAAATATACTTAGTACACACAGACAACTTTTTAATCTACATGCCTAGATCTTCATCTTCCAGAAGCAAGTATGCAAAGCAGGCACCACAGATTGGCCCCATCCACACATCATTCATGGTATGAAAAAGAAATATTATGATGCACACCCAGATCCCATGAGGCTTAAAAGTGTCTTCATTGCCATCATCATCACTAATACTTGCATATAGGGTAAAACAACTAAAGAAATGAAGCAATTATTTTCCTTTTTTTCTCAACACCATTTTTGGAGTGAAGTGGGAGACTTTTTAACTGATGTCAAAGTGACATATTAATGTATAGGCTGATTATACAAAGAGAATATCAAGACAATCATAATGGCTATACATATTGTGCCTAGACTTATGCTCATTTACCTACAAACCACAAAAATGAATAAAGGCCGTAAGTTCTTTTAACTGGCTATTTCATTTGTACTCCTGGGTCCCCTATCAAATGTTAACTCATGACTTAACCTATTAATGTCTTTCTATCATTGGTATATCTGATCTTCCTGCTGCCAATAGCAGCAGGACTACACTTTAATTCAAGTCCATCAACAGCAAAAAATAATGAAAACGTCTCTATTTATTTCTGGAGTCCAATAAAAGCAGTATTAAGACCAAAACAACCCTAGAAAACAAGCAACCAACCAATCAAAACAAGCTCCCCCAAAAAATCACAAAAAAACCCCAAACCAAAAAAAAAAAAAACCCAAAACCAAAAAAAGACACCAACTAAACGAAAAACCCAAACCATCACAACAGGCACATGTAGTATCACAGGAGTCTCTTCTGATCTCCCTTTTTCTTTGTTTTTTTCAACTACTTATTCTCTACAAGTACTGGACATAAGCAAAGCAAGTCTAAGTCTACTTTTTTAAAAGCATCAACATTCTCAGAATAGTTCTAAATTTTTTAATATTTTAAAGCAGTCATACAAGAAAATATTTTAAAAATTAGTTAACTGTGAGGTAAATTTCCAAAACATACAGAGTAGGTAAACCCTATGAAATACACGTGAGGAACTACCACCAGATGTGATGTTTGCCAAATTGACTTACGTTTCAGGCACATCCTGAGACCATTTCAGAACAACATTCAAGTCTATATCCTACTGTTGGTACAAACAGTGTGTTTTCAATAGTTTTTTTAAGTTTGGGGGATGGGTCTTCTTAGTTTGTTTTTTGGGGTTTTTATTTATGGCTTATTTATTTCAAACGTCTAACCCAGTATTTTCTCCCTTGGGCTCCCTTTTACATCTTTCATGCTTGCAATATAACAAATATTCATCAACTGACTGATTGCCATGAACCTAATCTACATTAGACTCAGTAGAGAGGATTGAATTAGACCCTGAGATCACTGAAATGATAGTGTCAGAGAAACTCCCACATAAACTAGAAGGTTTTCCCTGCCCCACAGTAACCCTTAGCACTTCAGGATTTTTTGTAAACAAAAATCTGAAACAAATTATTTTTAACTTCCTTTAAAAATATTTAATTATAAAATACTGTAAAAATGAAAGAAAGCATTAACATTCTTATATATTGCATATGTCATTTTTGCTCACTCAACTCTCTAATTTATACCAATTTCATGTACTCAGTATTATTAGGGGTTTTAAACCTTTTAACAGGTTTTTTTCCCTACAAGATTTATTGCAAAAGTATGTTTTTCCAACTACCATAGCTAAAATGTCTGCTTTAAAACTTCATCATACAGTAAAGAAGATAGATATATTCCCAGTGCAGCCATTCACCATCTGCTTAAGCAAATACACTTCAAGATGCTTCTACAATTGTGATAAAGTGACAGCAAATCTAAGAGCACACAGAGCTCATATTCTAAAATGATGATTGTACAACTGTAGTTTGCATCATAAGGGACCAATAAAAATCTTTATGTTCTGTTTGAACGGCAAGGACTTGTGTAAAAGAGAAGATGGAATAGTAAAATAACCAAGAACTGATCCATTCAGCAGTTGTCTTAAATTTAGAAGCACTAATGAAACTTCTTGACCGTAATTAGTATTTAACACCGCAAGGATATTTTTCCCTCTTTCAGATTTTTTTTTTTTTTACTGATATACAAGGCTTGCCATTTTATTAGATCCCAGGAGTGCTTTTTTCTCATTTTCCAGGTGGGATTAAGAGTATGGAGTGCTCGTGATTAACAACACTTCTGCTATTCTCCATGCATTTAGATTTTTATTCTTCTAATTATCAAAGTGATGACTGTGAAATGCTAATTCATAGCTTCCTCCTTGCACAGTGAAATATCCTGACAAACACGCTGAATACTAAGCGAAAACTCGCAGGTTTATTAGTCAATAGTGCTTCTTCTATTCTGTACGACAAACATTACTAGACAGATATCAAACCTGTATTAAAACACTGCTAATAGCAAAACCTCAATGCACTGCCTGTTTACCAGGAGTGTTAGTAATAACTCTATAGAGAATACAGCTCAGAATTCTACTGCTTTAAGGCCAACATCAGCAGTTTTCTTTGGCATAAATACTTTTTCTTCTAGGATTCAGCAGACTTGGTCTCAGACTTGGTGAGAAGAAAAAAAGAATCTCCACCATCTGTTCCAGCCCTGAGGGAAACAAACTTTCCTGGCAGTATATAGTTCAGGATTTAATTGCACCCAGAGCCAATACAAATACATGCAAAAATATAAAACATCACTGTTAGTGAGTGGAAGTTTTGTATAATTTTACTTTAGTTTATTTCTCAGGGCTACAGTTTAACTTATTTTTGCCGTAATCTGTTTTCCTTTACTTCTATTGTTTGCTTTCAACAATTTTAAATTAAATCCATATTATCATTCCAGATAAAGAGAAAACTAAAGGATCTACTTAGCTTTCATCTCCCAGTTTATCAAATTTTATTTACTCTCTGCATGAGTATCAGGAAAAGTACATTTGCTAAGGCCAATGAGAAAGACTAGTTTCTTCATGAAAAGTAAAAACTTTAAATAATATAAATTTTATAAATTTCATAGAAATTATTTAAATATTCAGTAACAAAGCTCTGGTTTCAATGACAGCAAAAGGGAGAAGTTCAGAGTCAAACAAGGAGAAAAATAAATTAGGCAAATGAGGCAAAAATTAACTATTTTGATTTTCTAAAATTAATCTTTTAAAATCAGTATCAGCTGGAGGATTCTTTGGGCCAGTCTATATATATTTAAATATGAGCAACATTTGTTTTATCTCAGAATAAAGTCTGATAATATACTCTACTTTAATTGCAGTTTATGTCAAAAGGAGTATTGTATAATTGACAATTCCTTAAAAAAAAATGCTGTAACAGAATTGCTAATTATAGGTCTCTGTCAAACTTTAAATTATCATCTTTTGCTTGCAATCTTTTCTGTCACAGAAGTAACAGTAAAAACTCTGGTTACAGTGGTATAAATACTTTATTTTTTCAACTAAGCTATATAAAAATACCAAGTCTTGGAAATAAATAGAATATATACAATGTTCATCAAAACCATGCTACTTCATTTATTTTATTTACCTATGACACAAGTAACAGAGTATACCGCCCAAATATTCTGTAGAAAGTGCTTGTGGCTAATTATTTTCTAGTTGCCTCTAATACTTGTTCATACCACAACTTTAAAAACATAATAATAACATGATAGCTGCCATCACAAGCATGGTGGCAGGAAATTTTCTTTGTGTCACAATGTGTTCTAGTCACAGGATGAGACAAATCAAAGGGAAAAATTGGAAGTCAGCTCAGTAGTGATCTACTGAGAAATGTAATTTGGAAGCATCTGGCTCTTGTATCTCATTATTTATTTTCTGCACTTTCTATTAGATTCCAAGAAAGTTGAAAAAATCCCAATATTTACAGATATTGACAGAATTTGCCTAAACTAGCTACTGACAACTGAGTAGATTAAGTTCCTTTGAATCACTTTAATTTTTCAGGTTCTACTAAGTTGCCACACAATAAAACCAAGCAAATAAAGGCAATGCTAGATTTCTAGTTTAGTTTACTGTAAACCCCACCTACCATCCTATGTTAAAACAGAGTAAATGGCAAACCACAAGAGAAAACCTTTTAACTGACAGTTTTTGTCCACTGTAGATTTACTTATCCCATCCATTATTGGCTACTAGAGCCAGAAATGGAAATTAAAAATCATTTTTGCATGACTACTTCTCTCCAAATTATTCAGATTTTGTGAAAGAAGCTATGGCTTTTTTTAAGTTGGTATACCATACACTAGCCAACTTGAATTACAAATATCATGCCAATGCCTTGTATATGTATCCAATTGCTAATGATTTTTAAAGGCCAACAATATGTTCCATCAGAAAAATTTCCCACAAGACCTAATGATAATTCTGACATTATTTAATTAAAACCTTTTAAACTTTGCATTAGACCAACCAATGTTCAGTAGTTTGATTTTGTGCTTACTCTAAACTTAAAAATTATGTATCTCACTTAAATGTCTGCCTGAATACAAGGCTTCCTTTGTTTACTATGAATTTATGACAAAATTTTTAGTCTGATTTATTGTATAATACTTTTCACTATCCCACACCACCATTTTGATATTTAAAAATAGTTCTTTAATTATTTTGAAGTATAAGCAGCCATTGTGCCACTACATTGTGGACTACTGCTACCTGTTTTTTTCCAGTTTTAAAAACATTTGCTATTCTTAATACTAGGCAATACCAATATTTATTTTAAAACATCATAAAAGAAGTTGTGTGGTGGTCTTTTTGCCTTTTCCCAAACTTTTTTATAAAGGCTATTTGAGCACAGAAATTGAGACATTATTTGAACCATACCTGTACAATCTTTCTACTGTTAGCAACACATCAACACTTTTATGACAGTACTGAAAAAGCAGGAGAGCAAAGAATATTTATCCTGTGAGTGCACTCCCTATTTGGAGGCCCAAGTTACCGGGTTAGAAAGGAGGGCACTAGTAGGACTCTGATGCTACTTTGTTCACTGATTACACTTTGCCAGACCTCTGCTTCTGTTTCTCTTCCTCTCATCTCTCCAGTTCTTCCCCAACAGTACCAGAAACTACTGGCTGAATTTTAGCACCATGTGCTACATTCCATTTCTTCAAAATCAGGCTGAAGGTGTGTAAGTAAGGATGTTTTTTCAGAGATACTTATCCAAAGAATGGTTGAGGTTCAAGGAAACCATAAGAAATCATCTTACCAGATGCTGCTCCCCTGCTCAAGAAGGGCCACCTAGAGCTGGTTGCCCAGGACCACATCCAGTCAGGTTTTTACTATCTCCAAGGAGGAAAACTTTACAATGTTGGTTGTCTGATTCAGCGACTTGACAGAGACTTGAGAATGCAGCTTTCATGTTATTACAGCTTCTTTGAACAGATTCAACATCATTACTGGGAAAATTTAAAGTTTTATAATTTTCGACCAGTGAAAATGTGCCTTGTCCACAGACCCATTTCTTTGTGTGGTATTGAACAGCAGTGATGACATTACAAGAAATTTTGAACTTCATTAAGTTTCTACAGAGATTAGCTAGAGAACACTAATTCTTCATCACTATATGAATGTAGAATACCTAATAGGTTAGAGCTGATTGAAAGATTTATCCCAGCACTGAAGGAATTGATATACAAAGATTGGGACTGCTCCAGACACTGAAAATAAGGGATGTCTTTGCAGTAGAACTTTAGCCAGTCAAAAAAAGCCAAACATATATTCATAACTTGTTTCAAGATTGTCATTGCCCCATCCAACATTTTAGAGGCATGAATTCAATGCAAAGGAGGAAAGAGAGAGTAGAGTTCAAGACTTTAGTTGCAAAGAGATACAATATCACTGACAGCAATGAAGCAGGGTATGCTGAACGTTGTTTTTAAATTAAGCTTGTTTTATGCATGTTCTCATAAACATCTTTAATTTAGCTTCACTCTGCAGATCCAGTAGCAGATATTACATGTGTTGGCCTTGTATGCCAGTTAGTTTAAGCAATTTAAGACAACACTGGGGAATTTAAGAGAGATATTTGAGACAAATCTTGCACAGATGTTGGAGGAAAAACCACCAGTTTTCCAAATCTCATGGGCAATGCAACTCAAGAAAATGAACTGTGTGGGGACAGCAGAGTGGAGGAACAGTGCTAAAATTTAGTATGGTTTCAATGGGTATTAAAAAGAATCAGTCCTCTACTGGTTAGAGCATCACGTTCCAACCAAGTGCTGAAAGTAGCACACCTGCCATTAACAGTGATTTTTACCACTCTCCGAATGTGCAGTTACTGATGTTATCTCTGCATGAATCCAGGATTTCATATTAATTTCTTAAGCGTTGCACTAAAGTGAAGATATATAGATCACAGGCTGAATTACTAATCTAAGTCTAATAATTCCTATGCGCTATCAAACACGTTTTAAGATCAAGCAGAACCCTCGAGTTCTGAAAGATTTTTTCATGTTTCTTTTCACAATACAGCTTGTGTTGAACATACTTCTGGCGCGATAGTTGAAGCTTGACACTTTATTGGCAACAACCTTAAGCAGAAATTCAGGCTTTCAGAAAGAGTGTAATAATGATGTTTTTGAGAACTTCAACAGAGAAGCCAACTGATAGCCAAAGTAAAAAACCAAATGCATCTCAGAAAAAAGTTCTTTTGCAATGAAAACATTGGACTGATATTCAGATTAACATCCTAAATTTTTTTAGAAAGACTGGCTAACCATCAAACTTAAATAATGTGTTTAAGATTTATATAAAAGACGAGATGAAATATTTCTTTAAGTTAAACTGGTAAGATGACAGAGACTTATATGCTTGCTTTTGAAGTACATGAACATCAAATACGATTAAATAATTGCCAGTGCTTCTAAATGAATGTGCCAATATTTTAAGAACCAGCCTTAGATCACCTAGGGCACAAATCAAACACACACAAATATTTTAACATTACAATCTTTGAACTAATCCTATGGAAGTCACTGTAGAGGCCAGAAAGGCATTCTAGATCTTTTGTGTGGGTTAGTCAGTATTTAGTTCACTTCAACTCATTTCCCCGAACCGTCTTTAAAAAGGAAAAGCCTGTAGGCTTTCCACTAGTATTTACAGTGTGCTGTTGAACTCCTCTGTTGCTCTTACTCACAGGATCTGCTGTATGTCAAACAACAAAGCTTGCTTTGAATTTGTTCCTGCTTTCTTATTTCATAATTTTTATCTTTTCCTGGAATACAAGGCAGCCTACTCATATCCACTCTTAGCTCGCCCTGATGATTTTGTAAGATGCCTCCATATCCTTTTTAAGCCATTTACTACTTTTGGTCATTCCTGCTACCGTCTTCTGAACCTTTTCCAGTTTGCTCATACTTATTTTGAATTCGTCCACAGTCAGTTCTTATCCTCTGCCCTGAGCAGCTTAGTATTAGGAGCAAGATGTCCAACTTATTTCTATGTTGCCTTTCAGGAACATTCAGGGGAAAAGCAAATGTTGCAACAGCCTTTAGATATCTAGATATTTTAGTAATAGTTGTAAGAAATCTGAAGCTCACAGCCTTTTTAACAGATGAAAATATTCACCAAATGAAAAATGAGATAAAACCAGAAAGATTAAAATAATGTTAATATCACAAGGATGTCACAGAAGCTACATAGAAGTAAAAAGCTTACATATGAAGTAAACTTTATTCCAGAAATAGTCTGTAAAATTCTAAGTATATAGGAGTATTTGCTACATTCCTGAAGATTCAAAGCAAACTGCCATTTGTCATAATGACTGAGTCTATCACTGTATGGAAATAAATATAATATATAATATACAAGAAGCTCAGGGTGAGTAGAAAACACAAGATGAATTTGTCATAGAGAAGTTTTTAATCTCTTACTTAAATTTACTGGCCTGGGTTTAGGAAAATGGAGTAAAAGAAGTGGACACAAAAAAATATAACTGAAGCTTATCTGATGTCCTGAGCATTCCATTTATGACCCAGTATATTGTCCCACACGAGTCCAACTGACCTTCATAGAAGCTGAAGAATAGTGTTTCCAGCCTTCTACACTGTGGCACAAAGCCCTTAATTTCACAGCGCCACTTCACAGAATACAGACAAGGGCGGAGACACCAAGTAAAATAATTCCAGGTCATTTGAATCCCCATCCTCTGGTGCTTGTCAAAGGTATGGCTAGCAAGAGCCAGGGAGGGGTTAGTGAATAGTGTCAAACAGAGACGCTCATATTGCTTTTCTTACACCCAACTGAAGCTGCTCTGAAACACAAAGTGCCTGGCTTGAGAACATCCAGGACACTGGAAGCAGAGAGCATGCAGAGACCACCCAGCCTCTGCATGCTCCCGTGCTCATGCTCTGCATGAACTACTTATTCACCCAGCATACAAAAGCAGTACAGAAAAACATCAGACTTCCCAGCTCACATGGTCAATATCAGATCTAATGAATAACCTAAGCTTCAAACTTTGAATTTTGTCATTAATATTTCCTCTAGCTCATCATTTATGTTTCCTCTTCTTCCCATCACACCATCCTGCCACTTGACCATCTCTTTGGGGTTTTTTTTTTGACAGGAATATCATTCTTAGAAAGCCCCTCAGATCACAAAGCATTTTCTAAAGAGTTCTCCTGCTTTATTAGAATAATTTTTATTTAAATATTTTACATTTTTTACATAGTTCAGGCTTGAGAGCTCCTCTGAAAGTGATTGCAAAATTTTCATTCTCTAACATCCACTTACAGGACACTGGACTTTATCTGAAGGAAATAGAGAACTCTACAGGTATACAAAATACTTCTAATTTAAATTCATAGAAAAGGGGATTATAAGTAATTAGCTTCTCTGTAGAATTCATTTTGCTGCTATATGAGAAGAAATTGAGACAGTTTATTGACTAACTCTCAGGGTCACAGTTGGCATCTAAACATCTAACCAAGCCAGTAGGAAAAATCGTTCAGTGTCTGATGCATCATGACATGCCAATAAGTAACTGAGGGAATAATTATAGAAGGAGTGGAGGAAAAGTAATTTCTAATTTAGTATGGCCATTATCTTGATCCATGTGAAAATGCATCATTTGCATAACAGTCTCAATCACCAAGGAAAAACTTTCAACTTCAATTACTGTTTCGAATGTATTCCACACATATTTTAGAAAAAGGAGTGATTTAATTTAGTGTGAAGAAATAAAGATAGCAAGTGAAAAGGACAAAAAATGGAAAAAAGGAAGGAGTCCAATGAATCTCGAAATAAATAAGCTACAATAAAAAGCAGGTAATGGACCAGAATTTGAAGTTTTAGTTTAAAAAACAGCAAATCAGCAGAGTACAGCTTTGACACAGTTTTCAAATGTATTTATTAAATGTCTCAGAAATGGCTCTTCTGTGAAGGGCTTGATGCTTTTTGTCTGTTCTACACACAGCTTAGCTAAGACACACATTTCTCAATGATTTTAATGGAGTTTCAGCATATAAGCCAAAGATCTCTCTCATTTAGCAAGGCAATCCTTAAACTCCACTTATCATGTAAGTGTTTAAAAGGGCAATTTTCAAACCATTAAGTAGAACTCATGATGTTTGAGATCAACTATAAATCACTTGGTTACAAGATGTATTATTCAAATAATTATAGCTACCTAGCTACTATTGTAATGTTAATTGGGTATATAGAACATTAGCTTTTAAAATTTTATTCTCCAGACACAGAATACTAGTGTTTTCTGGTAAGCTTACTCATTTAAATAAGGTGTATTTATCAGCTTCTCTCACCTTGAGCTCCATACCCAAACTAAAACTTAAAATTTCTGCATCAAAAAATATCTCCCCCTGAGTAGGGGAGAACAGATAACCCAGTATGAGGATTTGAAACACAAATACCCCAAAGCATGACCTGTTAAGAGATAAAATACACCAAAAAAAAAAAACCAACCCCAAACCAAAAAAACCACCAAGTACACAGTACTTTGATCTGAAAATCAATGATTAGCAATAAACCAGAAATTAAAAATACTTAACTGCTGTCTTAATAGAGTCACTGTTGACAGTGACTACCCTATCATGTATCAGCATCTTGCAGGCACTCCTTCCCCTCACATTCTGCCTCAGCTCAGTCTAGCCTCTTCTAAAGAATTTTGTGAAAGCCTAAACAAAGTGCTCAGAATATTTGTGTTCCGATCTCTTTTGAATTTTTCTGGTCTCAGAAGCAGCTCCTTGAAATGAGATAATTTGTGCTAGGGGATGTCAGCTAACCTAACAAGGAGGACGTGTGGCAGTGCCCTTCTGACACCATCAGTAGTGATGGGGTTCACCTTCTCCATCCAGGAGTAGCACTGTTGAGGGTTTTTTCCTATTCACTTTTTAATGTTTTTGACCTGTAAATGGCAGAACCTTCAGCTTTATTGAAGGCAATCCGGTAGTGGTTAGCTTAGAAATGTTTTGTAAAAGAAAGAAGCCACATAAAAATAGCTTGACATCTTCTGTCTCCTTTACCATATAGATATAGAGGATGTTGGAAGACAGTCAATAGTCAAAAAAGGCAACAATGTTTTAATAGCACTGTGCTCTACTACAGCAATGAAGGAGCTGTTAAGATAGAAGAAATTGAGATTTATAAGGCCCATATATATGAAATAATATAAAGAAAAATAATTGTCCCTATCTCATTTGTTTAACACCACTGAAGCCAACATAAGATGAGGAGAAAGAAGAGAGAAAACGAAATAATTTACAATATTTTTAGGCATGTAGTTATAGCCCAAATTAGAGAACTTGAATATCTTGATAAATAACAGTTTTCAGAAGGAATCTCAGACAAAGTCACTTGGATATGCTAGTCCTTTACCGAAGACTGTAATTGACTAAAAGAGAAACCTACATTTTACATTTTTAATCCAGCATCTAAATTAGGTGTATGAAGTTGAACACCTTTCAGATACTCTACTGTCCACAACAATAAGTGTGAAAGAAACATGGTGAATTTAAAACATTAAGATCAGCTAACAAAACTTAAGGCAGCCTTTGGATGATATTTCTACCTGAAGTACTGTCTCATTTCTCATCTCCATAAATAAATCTCTCTTCGTCTAAGGGGAAAAAAATGTAGCAACATTATAATTTTTCCCACACATGCTCTGAAATTGTGCTGTATACACCACACTAAAGAACTGAAATTAGTCCTATAAATTTAAACATTTTGTGGTTTTTACTGTCATTTCTTCTATCAGAGTACAGCATCATCAAAGTTTTTTAAAAAGAGATCATGGTTTTTAAGATGGGAGCATTCATGTTTTGTTGTTATTGCAGAAACCATTCCCTACAAGCCCTGTATGTTACACTCCTCGAATCTCATTTTAATTTTCCACTACCTCAGAACACATGCTACTTACTGAAAGCCTATCTAATGCGATGATGTATCAATTTTTTACAGTGTCCACAGTTAGTTTTGAACAAAGTTAAACTTTCGCTATTACTTGTATGTGTAGTTCCTGTTAGATGACTTCCACACCTCCAGTTTAACCTACAGATAGCTGTACTTTAGCATTTTTGATGAACTTGCTGAGCTTAACATGTTTTCAGGAGGTACTAGATAGACTAAATATAAAAGACTAATTTTTTTAAAACGAATCTCCCTTCCCGTCAAAGCCATCCACCTTTTTTAGCCAGTGAAAGCACGCTCAAAATCTATCAAAGTACTCACAAACATTCTTAATCAAAGTCTGTATTGGCAGAGTTCCAGAAACCTGCAAGGTGTGCTCAAATTGTACAAAAAAAGAGCATGTTGCAATTGTTGACACTGTCAGCATAAAATGTTTGGCATAAGGTGTATCTCTCAGAATTCAGGCTGGCATCTCTTAGCATTCAAAAGGTTAAAAAGTAACCAATCTTGCATACTTTGATAAGTTCACAAGTAAACTCTTCATTATCCAAATTCAAAGCAAGAAAGACCCATTTAGCCATGAAGAAGCTGCTGATCTATCAACTTCAACACCAAATATGAGCACAGGTCCTGCAACCTTCCAAAACCCCCTCTGAAACCCTAAATTCTGTTTTTCCTGTAACAAAGATTAATATCCTTCAGGCTTTGGGATGTAAGTACATTCAGATGAATGAGGTTAGCAACCACATTTCTAAGGCAAGCTTCCATAGATTACTTTCTAAGAGACAACTGGTTTACTCAGGTTAAAAAGGGGTGATTGTCCAGAGCACTGAGTATAAACAAAAGGAAAAAAAAATCCATAAGGTATCTCTGGAGTGCAATACTTACTGTATTAACTTTTCAAGTCATTTATTCACTGTACACTCAGTGCAGACTCTAAACAGATTTAATTGAACAGCTTGAAAACACATGCCCGATAGCAAATACTCTAGATACTGTTCAGCCCTGCTTACCTTTAAAGAAACAATCTTCATTGTGTACAATGGTGATCTTTTGCTTTTTCAGACAGGCAGCCCTGTGCACTTCACAGTGGTTTTCATAGAATTCTCCATCAGACCCACACACAGGTTTGTAATGCGGCTTGCAGTGCTCCATGCACACACACTCGGCCTGGCCAGTCTTCCCATTCACAATGCAGTGTCTGCCCAGACCACAGTACTTGTTTTCACACGATCCAAAACGGCCATCCTGACCAAGATACCCTTAAAAAAAGAAAAAAAAAAATATGATTTAATAATTACACTTTGCTTAACTGCATGCAAGATACAAAAAGGATTGATTTGCGTAAATGGAGACTATGTCTTTTGTTACATCCTTGACTAATATGAAACATAGGTCAGCCTGATGTTAAGCAAATTTTGTCTCTTTATCATGACTTTTATACTTTTAATCATTGTCATAGTCTAACCGTAATTAAGAGAAAGATTGAGAAACAAGAGTTACTCTTCATTTTAAAAAAATCATAGTAAATTATTACTTTTTAAATGTATATTGAAGTTTGCTGCCTTAAGATTGCTGTACTATTACATGTCATACAACAATGCATTCTCTAGAATTAAATCATAGGATTTAATGAGGACCACCCATAATGATTGAAATCATCTCTGTGCTCCTTGCAGGACTACCTAAAACTAAACCATGTGACTAATAGCATCTTCCAGAAGCTCCATGAACTCTGACAGGCAGATAAAATAGCCATTCACACATTGAGACTGACACATGAGAATAACTAGAGCTGAATCAGGGCTCTTAATCAATATGGAGACTTAAAAAAAAAAAACAAAAAAACAAAAAAACAACAAAACCTCTGTGGTGGTAATACAATGACATTTCAGGAAACACAGCATGGAAGAGAAGGACTGATACATCAACTGAATGGTGGCTAGATGGAGCCACATGAGCCTCTAGTGGATTACAATGAGGACAAATGTGATTTGGATAGCAAAGAGAGGTTTAAGAGTGCTGCAGTAGAAATAAAGGCGTTTGTGCTGGCCACAACTTCCAGTTCCTTCTTCTCCTAAAACACGGAAATGGATTGCCTACATTAGGCTACCAAAGCCAGCGGTCCACCTTCTATCCTACCTGTGCTGCTGCCACCATGTAAGATAAGTACTGTTGTCAGCAGCAGATCTCTTGGTGAAAGAGGAAGTTCAGTGCACAGTAATATTTCCTTATTATATCCTCAGTTTCCATTTTGACTGCCATAGAATAACTACAGCTTCTTGGCAAGAGAAAGGGTATGATGTGAAAATGAAAGCAGAATTGCCAGTTGAAATTACCAATTAAATAGGTGTTCTGAAAATATAATTGTGTCATAAAATATGTATAAAAATACTAAAATGTCTCTAAATGTGGGTATAGACACTGCCCTTCACAGTTACTTCATTTTAATCTCTCCCTCCATACTCCTAATGTCCAGAACAAACATCTACTATTCTAATTCCTTGCAATACTCTCCTTATCCTCGCATCCTAGCTGAATCCGTCCTTGGCTAACCCATATAAAAATAGCATGAAGAAGCAAATCACAACACATAATTTGGTAGTAATTTGGTCATATTAGATTCATTTTCCATAGTGAAGTGCTAACATGTCGATACTGTAGCTTGACGCACATTTCTTCAAGCACTGAGAATTTATGTTCTTCACTTCAGCAGCAGAAATAAAATCTCACCACTTTTTCTTCTGAAGACTATGGGTCTATTAGGCAACCATGCTTTGATTTCTTGCTTTCTCACACAGCACAAATTTTGTAGACAAATGTACTACAGAAAGCACACAACCATGAAATTTGGCTCTAATGACATGCTTTCACTATATTACTTGATAACAATTTCAGCACAAAGTTGAGAGGACTACATATTCACCTCAGGTGTTGTATGGCTGATATAACTACACTACAGTGATTTTATGCACATGTACATAGCAGACTGATGACGGGTTTAACTGCTCATGCACCAAAATGACTTGAAACAGGAAAACCCAATTCAACATTAAAAATTTCCCATATGTTTTTTGAAAGTATTTCTCCTTGTGCAAATGTATCACCACTATACACGAGCAACAGTCCTTAACTGACAGAAATTAATGCAAACCAAATTTCCCTATTCCCTTATACTAAAGCTAAGCTCAAATAAAACTTTGCAATGTCCAAGAGTGCTTTCCAGCACAGGTCAAGTATTCATGTTACAGAATCTAAGAACTTCTTTGAAGCGATGGAATTGTTACAGTTTGAGGACAAAGTACATAATCCATTATTATTTCTGCTTTCTGAACTGAAGATAAAGATCTCAGATCTCCATCTGACAACTGCTCTGAATTATTGAGAGGTGTGTGGTGACTCAAAAATGTACTGTGCTGTACGTTATGGAAATAGAACTCATTTAACACTTCTCTTGGGACTTCATCTTAGTGCTATAATTGAATCTGATGCCTGAATGTAAAACACCTTCTTTCAGATAAGGGAGAATAATTTACATTACATATATAGATATTTATAATATTGGTATATGTCAACATATACCAATTATGTACAGCAATAAACAAGCAACTTTTCTGCCCTAATGAAAAACTGTATTTATTATGAAATGTTTTATATAGGTCTTCATTTTACACCATTAACTATTCCAAAACAATACATAAATTTGCATACATCACTGCATATGCAACTCCTTCAACTGAAGGCTGTGGTAAAATTCCCATTGACCTCAAGAGAAGCAGGATTCTTTCTCCAGATACAATCTGAAGCCTTCAGTTAGCATTAAGTTACAGCCTTAAGTTTTAGCATGTTTAACAGGCACCGTTCTGTACTGAAGAGGAGCAGCTATGTAGAGTTTCCAGTGGCTTGTAGTACATATTCAAGCAAAAACAGCTAAAAGAGTACTCTGAAACAGTCCATCAAACAGTGGTTACCAAATCACTCAAAACAAAGAAATAAATAAAATCCATGCAATTTCAAAACAGGTGACAAAATGCTCACAAACATAAATTTGAACTAAACATCTACCCAGCTATGAAAATGTAAACAAATCAATCAGTCTACAGGGCTACTGAGAAATACCGAGAAATTGGTTTAGATATAAGTTACAAATAACAAAGGAACAACCAAAACTCAGTGTAAGTAAAACCAACTTCTGCTGCTTTTCAGTGCTCAAGTCCAAATTGAGAAAATCACTGTATTTGGCAAATCCTTCCTTTTATTTTTTTGCTTCCAAAAAAGGTACTTCCATAATTTTAATCTTGGAATGGAACCAAGCTACAGCAATCTTGCCATTAACAAAAGAGAAACCATATTTTAAACTAATATCGGCTGTGACATCCAGCCCATTCATGAATGCCAGAGTATTTCAGTCACCATTAGGAAACTGACACTATTACTTTTCCTTCCTGGATTTATTATTATTGGAGGTATACTTTTGAAACCTTGATAATGGACAAAGCTTTTTTCAGTTTGTTGGGCTTTTTTAGGGGATTTTTTGGTTCTTTGGTTGGGTTTTGTGAATGTCAGTCTAGATAAGTCTCCTGAGATAAAACTGCTTAGGGTGCAGCACCCATTCAGGAGACCATCATCATCACAAACACTGAGTTTTTCAGAAGGCTGTTATTCTATCTAAGCACTTAGATTTAGAAAGTAAGTTAGTCCAAGACAAACTGAGGTTCCCATATTTAGATACAATTCAGTAACTTAGTTGAGAAGGTAAGCAGCACAGCATATTCAATATTAAGAAAGGCAGTAAGTCAGGATGACAAATAATCTAGTCATGAATGCTAATATTTTTCCAGGAATTGTTATTGCTTATGTGATGATAGGCACATCTACATTTGTCAAATGCCACAACACAAAAATAGGAAAGTGTTTACCCATATGAGCTATGTACTCTCAATTTTCAGCCAAAAAACTATAATATTTACACATTCTGAGAGGATCTACAGTACTGCAGGAAACAAAATGTACTTTGTTCCATGTGAAAGTAAGTCAGGAAACATTCAAATTATCATAGCCTTAAGTTAAAAATAAAAAAAAAAAAATCACACTTTAAGAACTATTACTAAAAATGTATTACACCCAAAACAGTCAAAGCAGTCACATGGATTTCTCAGAATATCTTGAAATTTAAAACTCTAAACAGATACCAAATGGAAGAGCAAACAAAAAATAACAGTTTTTATTTTCAGAAAGTAGAGAAAGTAAAATTGTTTTAACTTTTAAGAAAAAAATTTCTAAAATACAGTTTCAAGTTGTCATTTGGGATTCCTCATACAGGTTTCCTATTCAAAGGCTAGTTTAACAGCATCCAGAGCTGAGCAAGTTGTAGGTCATGCTTTGATTTATTTACAGCTGGGAATTAAGCTGATGTTTTAGCATGCAAAAGACTCACAGAAATATATACTTTATCCTTTTATCTAATCAGTTTAGAGAAACGTTGCACAAGGAAACTTTGGAAATTCATGAGAATATGAATAACCATGTTCTACAGTTGGCCCTGGGCTGGAACACACACACAGGCATTCTGTATGTTGAGCAGCCTCTCACGAACTCAGACTGTTTTCTTATTTCCCTAAAAATATAATTTGCATTCATAGCTTCTATCCTAACCTGCTGCATTACCCATGTGTCATGTAAAACAAAGTGGTAGCTATTTTTCAAGACAATGCACTGATATTTTGTGTGCGAATAACTAATGGTAATTTCCAAAAGACCTGTGTCCCATGCCTCCCTCTTCTATTTAAAACCATTCTGTAAATGACAATTCCAGCTCTACAGCTGGATCTTTGCTTAATACACTATCAATGAAAGGCCTAACCAAGACTGCAATCCTTATTTTAATAAGTGTTCAGTGTAGTCTCAGGTTTTAGTAGCAAATGAGATTGATCACCACCTACCATTAACACTCATAGGGCATTAACACTGAGCATGACCCCAGTATGAACTGTGAGAATCTGCTTTATCTACAAAAGCTCTAGACTTTTTCTATTTTTGAACTTATTTAGCAACAGTATATTAACATGAATATATTAGCAGCAGTTCTTTAACAAATTTTAATTTCACTAGCAAGGCCAGCTTGTAATTATACTGACTGAACGTGACACTAAATCTGCACTACTCATTATCCAGAACACTTGGTATACAAAATTGTTCAGAAATTTAGATTTTTTTTTTAAATTTTGGTTAGAAATATTTTAGGCAGAGGACAAAGTTTAAAGAAAAGAGTGGATTATTTGAGAGTGAATAAAAAAATTATTCAAAATATAGTCAATATAATGATTATGGTAAACAATTTCCACCACATAACAGCACATATATTAACAAACTAAAGCCAACTTGTGGTTCAGAGATGGGAGGGTGCAAAACAAGGACAAACAACAGCCCCACAGTAACACAGGGGCAGGATGAGGACCTGCAGCTGCAGCTCATAGCCCTCAGCAACAGCCCCTTGCAGATCACAACCCCCAGCAGCCCTGCTCCCACCTGCAGGAGTGAAAGAAAACCATCCACATGGCTCATCATTATCCTTCTGTGTCACGGTTTTCTTTAAGCAGCAGCCAAGTAAGTTGGAGAGCTTTATACAATAGTTTACTCCGCCTGCGTGTAAAATAGGTTTTTGGCTGGGTCTTGTACTGTCCTCTCCTCCCTTCTTTGCTGCCTGCCCCCACTGCCCTCAGACACACATTCGCCCCCCTTTACTCCTCCTCCCTCCTTCCTTGTAGGGGCACTGGAAGTACTGTAAAGATTCACACCTCCATAGGACTTGACTGAGACCTTCTGGTGGGCTCAGTATTTATCAGTGAGGACCAACAGAAATTGACACAGGCATTATAACTGCACAGGCTTTTTTCAGCCTTAAAAGTCAAGCCTGAATACACTCAGGAGAAGAGGGGTCTGTATTCAAATAAAGTGACCTTCTTATTACCCTACAAAGGTAAGATGGAACAAATTAGGAGAAAGTGACACACTATTAAATGAAATAATATGCAAAACTACAGTGAGAAAAAAGAGAACAAAATAATACCAAGTAATACCAAGGAGATCTGTAAATGCTGAATACCCAGCTATTAACCTGAAATATTTAAACCTCCCCAAAAAGTGCATCTGTCAGCCAGAAACAGTCAGGTTAGCATCTTTGTCCATATGAATCTGTTTCTTTTGCCAGCGCTTAGCAGCCATCTTCAGCAAAATTCACAGAATTTAGTTTCCTCAGAAAAGAGAAAAATCATATCGTACCTCCTTTGCTTGAATGAAATTGAAGACCAGGAACAAAAACACCAGATAAGAAAATGAGGAGAAATTACAATACAACCAGAACTACACAAAAACCTCTTTTCTTTATTAGGCAGAAACTCTTTCCCCTTTCCAGATCCTTCAGCTTCTCCTCTCTTGCCCTTGTAGCAACCCCTTTATAGGCTTGCTCCACTCCAGGTGCCCACATCAGGGGGCTCAGCAGCTGCCTGGCCCTTGCCTCCTGCAATTACAAAGGCTTTCCCTGGGCTCCTGCCTCTGCAAACTTTCTTGCTCACTCACAGGGGAATTAAACAGTTGCTTTGATATCAGAGCAAATGCCTGTGACAACTCCACTGCAGAGCCTTTCCCCCAGTGAGGTGCCCTGTTTGGATTTCTGCCTGTACCAAATTCAGTCTCACCACCCAAGCGGTGCTGGGCAGCGCTCTGCCGCTGTGCCCAGGGCCCTGCCAGCTCCCTCAGGTGACATTACCGTCCTAGCAAGGGCGGTTCCCATGCTCATGGGAACCAAGAAGGGGTTGCCCAGTTCTCTTTCACTGCTGGGAGGTGATCTTTGGGCACAATACTAAGCCTTGTAAAAATCTACTTCATTAATCACCGTCCTTGCATTTGACCAGTGACCATTAAATTTCTAAAATGGTCCGTGGGCTCCAGACATGCTACTTGCTATACACAGGGGGAATGGAAAATGCACACAGGTCTGACACAAACAGCTGAATAGATTTGGATTAAGAGCACTGCTGGCTCTAAGTGTAAATATAGACTGATGTCCTTTGAGCAGTTTCAAGCCAGCAATTCATTACTTTCAATTAAATCCTTAGCTCTGATTAGCATTAGCTGTGTTTGTCTTTCTCACATATTATCTTTATCTTTTGAAAAATGTTTATAATTCATTTAACATCAAACCAGTGGCAAAAAGAGTTTCTTTAACACAAAGCAGGAAGCAAATTACACGTTCGCCTCATCACTGATACATGGACCTTTATTCAAATGGTTGATTGCTTTTCAATTGCAGCACAGCAGGCAATCCTCTATTCTGCCAAACACATCACCCAATGTCACCAAGAGCAGGAAATGTGCATCACAGCGACAGCAGTTTTGAAAAGGTCATAGTCTGAACAACCTTTCACACATTTTAATGCTTATTTGAAATAAGGCTTTCTGAATATCACAAATGGCTAGCTTTGGTCTCAGTCAGACAAAACAACCAAAGTATCATTTTTGTTATTCAAAAGCCAAACTGATTAGTTTTAGCAACAGTGATCAAAATGATCAAAAGTTAAATTATTGACTGGAATTTTCCTTTTACTCAGTTAAAATTAGGAAGGCTGGATTTTGTTTCGAGAACCAAGGTTTAACTGCTGTATCACCCAATAATATTAACTGTTCCTCTTTGGCAACATTTCACAGGAAGAACAGATTTGTCCATTTTGAGCTAATAGTATAGTAAAAAGCTATTGTTTCCTTGATAGGTGTATGTGGCTTTCCCTGTGATTAAATATGCTTCTATATGAACCAACATTATAAACAGAAAATTTAACTCATCCCCTGATCAAGTAGCTATCATGAAATAGGTCATTCAATTACCCATGGTACAAACTAGCATACCATAATCCAGATATTATTCAATTCCTGTGTTAGACATTGAAACAACACTGTTTTGCTGGAGTTTTTAGCTTCAAAGCCCTCCTTGGAGATAAAAGCTGTGATTTCTTTCTGCTACCTTCCCCAGGGACCTGTACTAGAAAAAGTAGCACTCACATTGAGCAGCATTTAAACCATATGGGTAAAGTGCAGCACCATTACTGTTCAAGGAAAGCTAAAAAAGAAATGTCAAGTATTTTCAGTTTTACTGCTGTGAAACATTTGCTCCTAGTCAATTTTACATTGTCCATTTTTTTCCAGTTGTTACTAAGGAACTGGGTTGGGCTGACCCTGGATGGTTGGTAACTGCCCACCCAGTCACTTGCTCGCTGTCACAGGAATTCAGAAGGAATTCAGTAAGGAATTCATTCACTAATTTCCACTGGCAGGCAGATGCCCAGCCATCTTCTGGAAAACAGCAGAGGTTAACAGGGCCATGCCTTAACCACCAACATTCCCCCCACCCTGCCCTACTCCTTTTGCCCAGCTGTTATCGTGAGCAGAATGTTACATGGAATGGGATACCCCCTTTGGCCAGTTTGGGCCAGCTCCAGCAGCCATGTCTTCTCTCAGCTTCGTGCTTTCAGAGAGGCAGAGTGGAAAAAAGAAAAGGCCTTTATGCTATTCAAGAATGTTCAGCGTTCTCTAAACCTCAGCACTGTCTTGGTCACCAATGAGACTATTATGTGGGCTGCTTTCATGCCAGAAAGACCCAGTACAGGAACAGTGTGGGAGCTTTGAGAGATTTTCAGGCATTAATAATCCAGCAAAGGGCACGTGGGTGTGTGTGTTATAATCCAAACTGTTAATCAGTGGCACTTTTTAGAAAAAAACCCATATATTGAGAAGAATATCACAATAGTTTTGTTATATGGAATTTCTCATTCAATTTCTTTTACAAAAACAGTAAGATACTAATAATTTCCATGTCCTTTACATGTGTGGAACATAAACACATGAAATTTAATGGTATAAAAATTATTAAGGTGAGCTATGATCTTTACAAGCCCTTCAGAAAGAACAGCAAAACACTGCACACTTGTATATATGATAGCTCTCAGAGACACTTAGCTAACAAACTTTGACAACAATGACTCACGTGTCAATTTCAGAAAGGAAAAAAACACCACTAACAGACCAAAAAAACTCCCAAACCGCCAAAAAAACCCAGCAAAACAACATACAAAAGGTAAATATTTTAGAGGGAGTTTTAAAAACAATGTTTCTATAAAGAATATACATATAAATGGTGAAGCAATACTATTTCCCTCCGGACTTTGCTAAGAGAAAATAATCTTAATTATGCTTGAACTTTCACGACTTAATTCTTCCATTTTAAGTTAGCTAAAAGTGATGCAGAGTCTCATGCACTGTATACATCTCTTATCTCTTTTTTTTTTTCAGAGCAGGACTGATCCTATCTGATCAATATATTCAGCAAAGTTGTGGGGCTTTTTCTAAAGATGTTAGAATTAACCCAAAATATCTACAAATATCAAAAATCACACTGAAAGCTAAGTGGTATTAAAATAAAAAGGCAAAATGCTTTCCCAGACCTCTCTTAGGAGAGAATATTGCTCTATGAAAAGAAAAAAACACACGTAAAAGCAAATTATCAAAAATTATTTTTACATCTATGTATGTCCATTAAAAAATACCTGACACACCAGAGATGTCCACTCAAATAAACATAAAAGTGAATACTTTTACAGAAAATAATGCCCAAGTGAGATGACTTAGTCAAGCAATGTGACTACTGAAAAATTTTTCTGTGTTTAGACTAAAGGTATTTTCTGTGAAATGTAATTCCTAGGGGAAAGAATGAACAAAGCATAGTTTTCTTGCTAAACCACAGTAACACAGTTTCCATTTCATATCCAGTAGTCTTTATAGAAATAGTTTGCTGTAGAATTGATTATTCTGTTCTAATAATTATGTAAAAGCAAACTGAAGTCAAAATAAAAACAGTCCTGTCTCCTACTTCATGGAAAATCAATCTTATGAGAAAACCACATATATCTTTACGAATGAAAAAGCATTTAGCTTTCAATGGAAAGAAAAAATCCAGTCAGATATTTCAACTGTCATGTTTTTTGTTTTAGTTGATATAACTTCTGTGTAGTGACAAAGTGCTGTTCTAAACATGGAAAAAATACTACTTTTTTTCTTACATATTAGAATGTGATACCCACCAGCATTCTACATAAAAATTAACCGAGGGCTATAGTAGTAGATAATCCTTAAGCATTTAAGAAATACAAGCTGCAGAACTAATTGTACAAAAACATAAAAGATAATTGCAAATTGCTAGTCAGAGTGCCATCTACAAGAACATTTATATTGATGCATAACTTCCACACACCTGGTTCAGCTGTTGCATTTCTTCCCACCAGAAAATGGCAGAAACTGAAACCTATGGTCACCACAGCTGCCAAATCCCTGTCTGTTGTTTCAGTGATTTAGCTACTGAAGTGCAGAAATGTTTCAAAGGAACAGAAATTAAAACCCTGTTACAATATTTGTTGTATGTGCAGTTTCTAAAAGCAAGACTAACTGTCATGCCCATTAATAAAGCTAAATAGTTTGTTACCTGTCATACTTTCTCATGTAATTTCAAGAAATTTATGAAATGAGATACACAGATATAAATTTGCTTTTTATAACTAGAGAAATAAACTTTGCCATGGGAATAACTATTTTGAGATACTATTTTTTTTATTTATTTAACTGAGTTGAAAGTCATTTCAGGTCATCAAACCCTGTTTATGCTTGGCAACCCTACATTATTAATTGAAGCAGAAATAAATATTTCATCACAAATCCTTTTAAAGTAGCAATGCCTTTGTAACTAAATTTTTACAACTGATTTGCTCATAAACAGTTTAGCTGAATGACTGAAATTATAATCCACAATACATTTTCCTCTATGCTTAAAGGCTGCCTTTACAGCATTTTGAAAACTATCAAACAAACCTATGTGAGATCTGTGTGAAATGACTCATTAGTTGAAAGTTCCTGGAATGACCCAGATAACTGGCTTTGTTTTCCATAAACCAGTTATATCTTGACACTATGCATTTATCCTTATGCACAAGCATGACTGAATTACAACTGAATTATTTTCTTTTCAATATTACAGTGTAAGGTAACGTTCAATTAATGCCTACATTCATTTTAAGTCATGGCAGAACTTGTTTTACTGACTTAATTTCATTTTGTATGCAGATGAAGTAGCACAGTACTACAGTCTAGGGAAAAAACGTACAAATAGGAATAGGAATGACTTTTGAAGCAGCTTAATCCATAAATTGCTATAGCTATTTCTGAAGAATTTGGACATTAACGTACTTCCAGTCATACTGGTTAATACAAACTTCTTGTTGAGTCTTTAAACCTATTCCTTATTTCATACAGAATTTAACCTGCATCATTTTTGAATGTTCAACTAAAGCTAAAAGACATTTTAATAGTATTGCTACCCATGTACTTGTAAACGAATTTCACAGAATTCTGTTAGCACTAGTTTCTAGAAAACAGCAAAATGATGGATAATGTATTTGTAAAGCTTGCTGGAGCTCTTACCCCTTTTTCGAAAAAGAGGTGGAAAGCCCATTATCTTGAAAGAATGCTACATACTTCCTTTATAGTTATTTTTAATTTTCTTCCTGAATTTAATGGACGGTTTAAACAATATTCATCAATACAAATGGCCTATTTTTTTTCAACATAACTTTATTGGAGTGATTTTTGTCTGGGTATGTATGCTTAACAATGTGCAGGTACTGAACTTCTATCTTCCTCTCTCTTCCTCATCCCCACAAGAATTAAATGCCTTTACTTCCCACATTTCCCTTCTTGAGGACCTTTTTTGAATAGACAGAAGTCTTGACAGTAACATTCCATTCCCAGAAACACCACAAGAGCACCACAAATTAACTTAGCAAGAAAAAAAAAAGAAACTTCTGTGGATTCTGCATCACAGTCAAGTTAAACTGATTTTTTCCAAATGAGGCACACTTTCCTGTAACTTGATACCTGTGTGCTATGATAAAAGAGACACTGAGGATTTCCAAGGCAGTGATGCCAGCTGAAACAGATAAAAATGTGCAAGTAATTTAGCAAAGTGTTAAGTGCACCATCTGAAGTTGTGTCAGTACCATGAAATTCCTGCAGCTAACACAAAAAGCATTCCAAGTGCTAATGACTAAACTCTTCATACTTTCAGGGTCTGAGTTATATTTGGTTTGTTTCAGTTCCTTTTTTTTCCCCTCTAAGTGGACTATTTGCCATTTTATTTTGGCATTTGCTTAACTTGAGTACTGTAAAAATGAGAAGTCATGCTGTAGGGTTTTTTGTATCTCTATAATTTCTGTTTACTGAAATCAAGGAAATATCATTTTACAGTACAGACATTAACAAATAGCACATGAGTGATCTTAGACCTTCATTGACACAAAAGTACCGTGAATTAACTGTGTTCTTTGAATTCATGCATGGTGGACAGCAGATTTTTTAAACAGTACAGAGAGCGAGGTAAGTTCATACTGAACAAATGTATAACAAAACAACTGACAAAAAGTGTTTAGTTAAGAGTGATTTTTCTAACATTGTTATCTACTAATACTGTGTTTTAATAAAAAGGAAACATCTTTTTTGACAATTTCTCAGGGATAATTTACTGCTTTTTATTTTAAAACAATGTGCAATCTCATAACAATATCCAACAGACACCTTTAAAAGACAACGCACACCATAAGAAACAGAAGATGAATAATGTATTACTGTTTTTCCCAATTTTCAGATCAGTCCCTAGAATCTAATGGTCAGCAGCAAGGGCCACACTCCTATTCTCACATCTGAATTCATATTTAAGATAATTCTGGCTACCTTCAGTTTATTTTCTTTATTCCAATATGTGAGAGGGAGGAAGAATCTTCAGTCCAGTTTAGACTTCCAGAGGGATAACCAACAGCTTAGAAAAAACAGTCACTGTAACGCTTTTAAAAACCAGTTTGGCAAAGAATCATTAAGGTTAGAAAAGACCTTTAAGATGATTGAGTCCAACTGATAACCCCACAGTGCCATCTTCACCAATAAACCACAGCCTTAAGTGCCACACTTACATGTTTTTGGAACGCTTTCAGGTATGGTGACTCTACCAATTCTCTGGACAGCTTGTTCCAATGCCTGACCACCCTTTCAGTGAAGTAATTTTTCCTAATATCCAGTCTAACACACACACATCGATGCAACTTGAAGCCTTTTCCTCTTGTCCTATTGCTTGTTACTTGGAAGAAACCGATCCTCATTTACAACCTCCTTTAAAGCAGCTGTAGACAGTAATAAGGTCCCTCCTGAACCTCCCTTCCTCCATGCTAAACCACCCCAGCTCTCTCAGCCACTTCTCATCAGATTTGTGCTCCATTGCCCTTTTCTGGACACACTGCAGAACCTCAAAATCTTTCTTGTAGTGAGAGGCTCAAAACTAAACACAGGATTTGAGGTGTGGCCTCACCAGTGCTGAGTCCGGGGAGATGATTACTGCCCTGGTTCTGCTGGCCACACTATTCCAGATACAAGCCAAGATGCCACTGGACTTCTTGGCCACCTAGGCACGGCTCACTCATGTTCAGCTGTCTGTCAACCAGCACCCCCAAGTCTTTTTCCAACGGGCATTTTTCCAGCCACTCTGCCACAAGCC